>VZRE01007907.1:360177-411515 GCA_013396775.1 Cephalopterus ornatus
ACACTTGGCCTTATTGAACCTCATACCACTGGCCTCAGCCCATCAATCCAGCCTGTCCAGATCCCTCTGCAGAGCCCTCCTGCGTTCCAACAGATCAACACTCCCACCCAACTTAGTATCTTCTGTGAACTTACTGAGGGTGCACTGGATCCCCTTGTCCAGATCACCAATAAAGATATGAAGCAGGACTGGCCCCAGTACTGAGCCCTGGGGAACCTCATTAGCGATTGGCTGGCATCTAGATGTAGCACCATTTCTCATTTTCCTAGTGTGTTGATTGGTAATAAATTAAACTAATTTCCCTATGTCTCATCTGTTTT
The DNA here is from genome assembly GCA_013396775.1 of Cephalopterus ornatus. Classification (NCBI taxonomy): domain Eukaryota; kingdom Metazoa; phylum Chordata; class Aves; order Passeriformes; family Cotingidae; genus Cephalopterus; species Cephalopterus ornatus. The sequence continues at coordinate 360,498 of VZRE01007907.1, forward strand.
GCTCGTAATGGTAACTGGTGAGTGATCTTCCCCTGTCCTTATCTTGACCCATGAGCTTTTAATTATATTTTCTTTCCCCTGTCCAGCTGAGGAGGGAAGTAATAGAGTAGTGGGCACCAGGCATCCAGCCAACCTCAGCCCATCAGAACTAGCAACTTGAGATCTCGTGAAAGGAATATGGGTTGAAAGAGCACTGCCAGTCTTCCCTGGGAGTGCTTAGGTAAGGTTGTCTCCTACAACAGGTAAAAGCGTGTTTACCTCGTGAGGATCATATTTCTTTCTTATCCTCAGAGAGGCAGGATAACAGGGAACATTAAAACTAAATTGAGATAAAATATTTAGATTGGTTCAAGAAATAAATATTAACTGTTGTCAGTTTTGGAGTTGCAATTATCAACTCAGTATCAGGAGTTCTCACATTTAAAAGTGCTCTGGAGTTTGTATAATACAGAAATATCATAAATACCTTTAATCAAAAGAGGGAAATCTTTTTCCTGCTCTTTCTATGTGTGTGTATTTACGTATAGGAGGATGTTTGCAATTCAGTTTCCTTTAGATTTAGTGAGGCACATGAAGAGCACTCTAATGCTGTTGCAGCTGAGCCCTGAACTATGTGGTCACATTTTTGCTGAGATTATAGTAAGACCATTCAACACTTTGCAGAATAAAGATTTATTTTTTTAGATGTGTATATAATAGGACAACAAATTCATGCTGCTGGGAGGGTGTAGGGGGCTGGCTACCTGTGGTTCATGGTCTTTATGTGAGATCCCCTGGAGATCACATGAATATGACCCAATGGCTCTGATAAGGAATGAGATCAGTGGGATTTAAACTCTGACATTGTTCTCTTCTACTGCTAAACATCTATATTCTCCCAGTTCCACAATATTCATGTGACTGAATATCCATTTTAAGCGATGACTTCATATATTTTGATTAAAAACCAGAAAGACAGGAAATGAGAGATACAGATTTCAGCTCTCACTTTGAGGAGAATGTTTCATGTTTAAGAAAGGACTGCTTTCTGGTCTAAAATATTCAGCCAAGACAAGTGATTCAGAGAGGATAACTATATGAGCAGATATACATAAGCAAATGCAGTTCTTTCCCTCTTTCCCTCAAAAAAGTCACTGATGCTGATGAAGACATTTTAAAAAAAAAAAGCTTAAAGAGAGCAGAAATGTCTATAAAACATTTTTAATATCAGTTTAGCTCATGCCATTAATTTTTCATAATAATTCATAAGATCATGGTAAATAAACAAGTATTTAGAGATATTAAAATTGCTTCCTGTGTAAATTTCATGTTAATAAATTGAAAAAATATTTTGATTAAGGGATTAACTGTATTTGGTCTTTGCAACAGATTTATTGGATAGTAGTAGTCAAAGTACCAGACTCTTCAGAATGGAAACAGTGACATTCAGAAAACATCTTAAGCTTTTAATTTTACATTCCAATTAATTCTGCAGTAGCATTTAAGGGCTTGGATTTGCAGTAGTGGCACCCTGTGCTAGAACTGCCCAAACACATTATGTGAAAGGGTCTCTGCCTGGAATATACAGTGGAAACAGCCAAGGCAACTGGAAAAAAAACAAAGTGAGGTGCAGGAAGGTGAAGAAACTTACTGAAGGTAGTCCAAGAACTGAGGTAATGCTGGGAAGTGAATCTAGGTTTTATAACGCAGATTCAATGCTTGGTCCATTACGGTATTGCAGCCACTCTGATTCCTGGTATTTCTTACCTGATTTCAGTGTTTATTACAAGAATTCTGATGTCAGCTCAAAATAAAATTAAGAACTTGGGATCTAATTATAGAAAACCTTTAAACTAATTTGACAGCTTCACTGTGGATTATTCAAAACTTAAGGCAGGCACAGCAGTTTAGCTGAGGTGCTAACATTTCAGTTTATCCCATGATAATTTTCACAAATATGTATCACCTCAATACATATGAGGATCTGCCAGAGGGAAATGCATATAAAAAGCTTTATTGCAGTACAGTGGAACAAATCATGGCCAAATTTCCTGAAATTATACAACTGCATAAGTGTTTGAAGCCAGTGCATACTGTTTGTATTATTTTGGTGAGTGTATGTTAGTTCTTATTAATCAGACCATCGACTTTTTTTCAACCACGCCCAGTGCATCACGAGAGGAGTAAGTGCATTTATTCCTTTTATTTTCTGTGTGAATAATATCTGCAAAGCTTCTGGTTTTCATTTATCTCACTTTGATTTGATTTACCTAAATGAATGATTTGAAAGCATTTATATTGCCCTTGCCCTGCTTCCTATAGTTCTCGTTCAAGGGTTTCTTTCCATCATCACACATTACGTTGAGATATGCAGATTCTTCAGAATCAGAATGTTTATAGGAATATGTGTATTGAAAATTTTCTACTATTGAGAGCATTTCTTTCTGAACTTTGTATTTTAATTTACAGAGTGTAAAAATAAAATTATTCTGGTTTTATAGCATAATAGACCAATTAAAATTGAAATGATAATGTTGATATTGCTAAAAAAGAATCTATGAAAAACAGTGCTGAGGTCTCCAACCTGTCTTAAATGCTTAAGAAAGAACAAAATGAAATGACTGACAAAGAAATATTTCACAATATTCTGTATGTTTGGAACAGTTCAGTTTCACATGCCAGCACTTGGAGTGATGAATTCAGAATTTGTCTACAGTAAATAACAGCTTATAAATTCAAATGTACATTACATTTCCTAGAATATTTGCAGATATACATATATAATATTTGCACTTAGGATATATGAATAAAGCTTAAAATGTAACTGCATATTTAGAACCAATTTTATTCTTTATTTACTCTTCTGAATTTTAGGAAAAAAAAGATTGCAAGCCCTTAATTTTTTTCGATAATTGCATAAAGGGGGCTAGAATGTGAATAATTAGGCTATTTTCCTTAGAGTTTCATAGTTCTGGTGTTTGGCTTCTTTAATAATGGCTAAAATAACACCTTAATTCTGCATTTCTTAGACATTTAGACAGTTCTGCTTATTATCTGAGGCTCCTGAATACCCAGTGCTGTGGCCCCTTTGTGTGCGTGAAAACCTTTCATGTACATGAAAAGGTTAAAAAATGAATTGCGAGCTGAATCTGTGCCCACTTTGCTAAACTAAGAAAACTGCGCACTCTATATCACAGCACATGTTGTTGCAGCCAGTGAGAAACCTCCCTGGGATGCAAGGTGACTTGTACAGTGCAAAAGTTTTCCAGGACACAGCAGCAAGGAATTGGGTTAAAGATTATAGTGTTCTCACAGAGAGTGGCTCTGGCTCCTGAACTCTGCACTGAGAAGGCAGAATCATAGCAAGGCTCCTTCTTTTTATCCAATCAAAGTCTATTCCTGGGTGCTCACAAGTCTTCATCAGTGTTGGATGCCAAAGCCGAGCAAAAGAAGGGTTCTAGCACACATCTATCATAGCGCTAAACCTAAATTATCTTTGTTTAATAGCTTATCCTAAAATGATCTTGTATTGCTTCTTGCTATTATATTTTAAATATTTTTCTTAACATAGCTTTGTGGTCTATGGTACTATAAAAAAGATTGAAGTTGCCTGCAATCTTAATTATCTTTTAAAATAATAACCTAGAAACCCATCTGACCTTTTTCCCCAAACCTAAATAATAGAACTCCTAAAACTCCCCAAAACTATGTATGCACTATTTCAGAATCAGCTTCTAGAATGACTCCTGTCTCTCTACTATTATAGCTGCTAGCACGCTACTCTTGAAAATGCAGCATAAAATTACATGTTAAGTACTGATTTAGATTTTCTTCTTGTTATTCATGAATATGTGAGCCTGTATTTGAAAGATGTTATGGGTAATCTCTATACTTAATCCTTTGAAGGAATAAAGAGTAGAAGGGACTCAGCGTTATTTGGTTTGCTGATGCCAGATGACAAGTACTTGAGTGTTTCTACACTGAAACAGGCTGCCAGATAAGCTTTTAGATCTTCCTTTTCTAAAAAATTGAGTGGACAGTGAATAAATATTTGAAGTAGTTCCTCTTTTTGTGTATCAAAACATTCAGCAGAATAAAAGCATAGTACTGGAAAATCTTTAGCCTCTTTAAATTCTAGATCAGATGCAACTTTAGTAAAACTTTTTATTTAAACAAATAAAGCCAGCTGCTACATGATCTGGCAGCCAAACCTGCATTTCACAAAGTTGTATTTTTTCACAATGAAGTATGGGTGTGGAATTCCCCTGCTGGTCCCTCCCTTGTTCCTCATATCTCCTTCCTCCTCCCACAATAATGCAACAATTTGCACTACTAAATTTAGATAAAGGTTTCTAAATCCTGATCTTTAGTACTGGAAAAGGCAGGCTTATAATCTATGAAGTGTCTTCAGGTACCTGGTACTGTATTTACCCAAGTTCAATTGATGTGTTATTTGTATTTATTTGAAATACTTGTCTAACCTCTCTGAATGTGGAATCCTATGTTTTTTTCTGCCAACTTAGAGGTTGCTTTCAGTATGTTGTGCTGTTTTTAATAACACTTGTTCTTTCAACTAGGATCTCATACTATCTCTTGTGATCTCTTGATCTTTTGGAATATTGCACTTTAAACTGGATGAGTTGGTTTTGCTTCAAATAAGTCTACTTTGATCTTTAGCTGGGAAAAGGAAGCATGCTGGATAGATTAGGAATTAGCAATTTCAGAACTGAGCTCCTCCTTGAGCTTCTCCAAAGAGTTAGGCAGAGTCTTGAACACCATCTGGTCAAAAAGTGGTGTTCTCTTCCACGGACAGTAAATCTTCCTTTCATAACAGGCTGAAGTATGTAATCAATGCTCTTTGAGCAGTATTTCATGGCATATCTTCCTCCAATTTTTCCTTTCTGAAACCTCATCTTAATTATGGTCAATGGTCCAAGACTGTTGTTTAGCTCAGTTGGTTAGAGCACAGTAATAATAATGCCAAGGTTGTGGGTTTGATCCCCATAGGAGCCATTTACTTTTGAGTTGGACTCCATGATCCCTTCAAACTCACAATATTCTGTGATTCTATGAATTACAGTTGCACATTCACGCTGAAGTCACAGAAGATCTGCTCTCATATCAGTTGGAACTTAACCCCATTTGTTCAACCAAAGAGCTCTTAACTTAGAGGATTAGAGAGAGATTTTGAGGGTGCTGGGTATACCACACATGTAGCAAGTACAATCCCTTGCACTAAATGTGACTTTTGAAGGAAGGATGGAGGAAGTACTTGGTGTAAAATTTAGATAGGACTTATTTTCACATTTTGAAGTTGAGCTTCCTTGTTATTGGCATTGGTAATTATATCTGTAGACGTACTTCAAAACTCTTCACCTGAGTTGAGAATGATTAATTTAATAAAGTCCAATTATGTTGTTTAGATATGTAGTCAAACATTTCACATTTCAGCTGTTTCAGTCAGACCTGTGTGGCCATTATGCACGATGAGAAGCATATAACTGCAGTTTTAAAAGAGATAAACTTTCAAAGTGAGGACATACTGGAATACTCATTTCTGCTGAAAGAGAATAAGTAATGAGAAATTAGAGGGGAAAATATTTAGCCACAATGCATATCATAAATTCTACTACCTCAAGTCACTGGGTGTGTATGATAGGTTTGTCATAAGGTGTGATGGATTCGCCTGATGGAGCTGCTAAGCTGTGCCATCATGCCCAAACCCTGTTAGAGAAAAAAGACTAAGAGAAGGTCATCACATATTTATGACTGTCACAGGCCTTATTTTTCAAGGGCTAAAGTCAGAGGCACTGTTGCATAACTGTTATAGAGCTTGTTTCCAGAACTGAGCTTTTCTAGGTTTAAAGAAACTTCATAAAAGTCTGCCAAAGACTAGGATGAGCTATGAGCTTTCATGAGGCACTGCTGCTGTTAGGAACCAATCCTAGGGAGATAGCTAAAGCTGTCAAATGTGTTGATGGCACTGCTCAATCTTTAGAGTAAACCTCCTTGCCTTAGAAGAGGAATCCATCCTGTGAAATTTTACATATTTTTAAGATAGGTATCTATGTCAAAGCAGGTTGGTTGGGCTCTCTTAGTAGTCAGAAGTTCAAAAGCAAGCTTGGATGAAATTCATCAAATCTAAACCAAACAGCATCTTTAAAATAAGATGTCTCATGATCTAGAAAAGGCTATTTATCTAGGGCGATTGAACTGCTCTCTGGCATGTATGTCTATAATTTACTTGACTACTCCTAGCCTGGATTATTAATTGAACTGCTCTCTGGCATGTATGTCTATAATTTACTTGACTACTCCTAGCCTGGATTATTAATTACTTATGCTAATTCTGTATGAGTGTGTGACTTTCTGATGAAAAAAGCCCTGATTAGGGGCTTTCTTGTGTCTTTGATCTGTAACTCTATCTTTGATCTTCTTGTGTTTTATAGCCAGACAATAAATGCTGTAAAACCATTTCATCATCTGTGAAACTTCTGATGTTTCACATTTTGTCAGTTCCATGGTGGCTTGCAAACAGACAGTGAGAAGTAAGAAATAAGACAATATTACCATACAAAGTGTGCAGAAGTCCTGGATTTCCTTCCAGTGACTGAATCACTGATCCAGTTGGTTCATATATGTTCTCATGTTCACATCTTGGGCACATACATTCAAGGGTTGCTGTTCAGATAATTATTTATTTAGCTCTGTAGTACCTGTAGCATTTAGCCTGGTTTTTTGACACTATCTGGTTCACATAACAGTAAGAACACTCACATTATGTGGTTCACATGAGAGTAAGAACACTGGAGCTCATTCCTACCTTACTTGCCTCCTGTTTGTTGTCTGTGTTATGCTTTCTGTTTTCTCCCCACTGTTTGAATGCATCACAACCCTTTAAATTTTTAATTTTCATATGCATTACCTTCTCTTTTAATGCCTGTGAGAACTTGTACTATTTTATACTTTTACTTTATGACTTCGGTCTTGGGTTTCTCTATCTCATTCTTTAATCTCATACTGGAGCTTCTGACTTTGGTCCAGAAAGTGTGTGGTTATGATCATCCCTGGAATCAAGGGCTGTGGTAGAGAATTTTTGGTCTCTAATAGGTCTATCCAGTTGTCTTTCCAGTCTGGAAGAAGAAAGCATCAAAATTAAATATCCTGCATGGCACTTAAATGCAGAGCTAGAAAGAAACGGAGTATCCCCAGCTGCTTAATATATTTGCTTACAAAGAATTGCACATTTTCCCTCTTCAGCAGTCCTAGAATTAGCTATAAAGAAAAACAAACCTAATTAAAACCACCCTTGATTCCAGGGCTGCTCTCTGGCACAGGTTCCTTGGAACGCAGGAAGTTGTGCTGTCGTCAGCTAGGCTCCAAAACCAGACAAAATGGGTCTTCAAGAGAAACTTGTCAGCACCAGAACTGCTGACAGTTTCTGTTTTTCTGTGTTGGTAGAACACAACTCTTCAGAAGACCACTCATCTTTGTGTGTCTACAACAGCAATGTCAAACACGCCCCTATTCTGCTCAAAAAAAAAAAAAATCCATCATAATGAAATTCTTACAACATAAGGAATATTCTCAAATTGCAGATTGGGATTCCTCAGTTCCCTGAAGGCCAGCCAGATTTGAGGTTTCTTCATAGCTCCAAGTCTGAGTAGTTGGCAGAGTAGCTGCCTGGAGTGCCAACTGCAGTTGTGCCATGTGTGTCACTCTTGGTGTTTTAGGATCTATGCTGCACTTGGCAGTGGCTGTGCTTAGATTCTTGTTCATGTCATGGCTTTGTAAACTGCTATACCTCCTCCGTCTGTAGTCACAGGGTCCTAGCTGAAGCCATTCAGAGAACGACTGTACATACAAGCATTCAAAGGAGAAGGGCAGGATACCGGCTTGTATCTCTTCAACTTTGAAATGTGCCATTAGTGTGTACATTCGCAACCTTTTCTCCTGGTACAGTTCCCCTGTTGAAGGGTTTGATCTCAGCTCTGAACTCCTTGGCTGAGAGAAAGGACCCCTCTCTGCCCTTTTCTCATGGCATGAAGGGACGGCAGCTGGCAGCACGTCCTCTGCATCTACTGCTAGGATAAAAACTCCCCAGGTGCCAACACACACCCTGCCTGTGAGTTCCATATGGCATCACATCTCAAAGGAACAGTTAAAGGTCAGCAGCATGTCTTTTTTTTTCACCTTGGATCTTATCCTTATTGTTACAGCCCCATCCTGACACCTGAGTAGGAGGCTTTGTATGGGTATGAACTCAGCAGCCTGAGTTGTCAGTTCACCTGTAAAATCCCTTAGCTACAGGAGGAGTTGGGAGAGTGTGTTTAGAGAAGAAACTTGCCATATATGCATGATATTAGTAACCCAAAAGCTACCTAGAATTCATTCTACTTTATTTCAGAAAATAACATCTCGATCCTATGTGTCACCAAACATTTCACAGAAACGGATAAAGAATAATTTAACTAAGAAGCACTGTCAGCCCAGCTGAAACTTGAAACACTGAACTTGTGAGATGTGGTAGTTTATAACATTGTGGACTTGCTCTCATAAATGTGCCCATGCCTGTCAGTTTGTGCACAGACACACATGTACACATGTACTTGAAGTTGCCTGAAATAGTACATATATAGAGAAAATACTTGCCTGCAGGACTGTTATGGTAGGATTCAGTCCCCATACTTTCTACCTGAGAGTGGGCTGTTTGAAATCTTTGCAGCATTTAAATGAAGGAATGTGCAGGAACATTTGTTTTTCCATCACACAATACACTTTACCCTTTTTTGAGCATTTTTCATATATAGCATAATTCCTAAAATCCCAGTTGTTTCCTATTTACTTTGTTGTAGAAGTTTGTTATGTGCATATGTTTTTTGATTCAAATGGAATGATAAGGTCTGGTTTAAATAATGTATTTTTTGTAATTATCTTGTTAATGGAAATTATCTCCTTTAAGGTATTTCATGGCCAACAGCAATGTCATGTTTGCGTGTATTTGGGGGCTCATTCTTTGTTCAGATGCCTAGAAGGCCTCAGCACAGAAAAATGTTGCCTAATCTTTAATAGAACTCAGAAGTCTTGCTGAGAAGTTGAAACAGGATTAGAAAACTCAGTATCTGATCCTTTGAGGACAGCTACTTCAAAGAAGGTATGCAAAGCTGGGAAAAACAGAGTAAATGAGCAAGCTTGAACCCTTTGAAATATTTACTGTTCAGTGAGTTTGGAGAGGAAGGGGGAACATGATGAGGCATTCCCTCTCCTGAAAGTTGATAGCATCCTCTTGTTTTATTAATAGGAAAAATATGATATTACTACTTTGACGTTTCTTTTATTTGACAAAAGCTGGAAACACTGTTTTAAGTATTATACCTTATATATATACACACACATATGTGAAAGTGGTAGAAAAAAGCTAGAAAAGTTCCATTTGTTTCTCAAGGTTGTCTTTTTTTTCAGGAATACTTCACTGTAAAGCACATTCAATAACTGGACCAATAGCCATCATATATTAAACATGAATCATTAAGAATCATTCTTTTACAAGGTTTGTACTATCACTCAATGTCCTGGCAGCAGTTCATCTCAATTTCAAAGCAATTGTGGAGTCCGAGCTCTTGTTTTGGCTCTCTGCATCAGATGGAGATATGCAAGTTCTGATGAAAATTCAGACTTGGCAGAGAACTAGTTCCCTTGTCACACAGTGTGTACCTACTCCTGTGCTGAAATTTATTTACAGAACCGCTACTTGCAAGGAACTGTGCAGTTCTCATTTCTTTTCTTCCTTTATTTTTTTTTAAACACTGGTTTTGGGGTTTTGTTGGTAAACTTGAATGACATTAAATATTTCCCTTATGCAGCTCTTCTGAAAGCATCTTAAAGGCTCAACTTTGAATCCATTGAGTAAACTATAGTTACATAAAAATATGTGGGCTTGAGTCTCTCCAGGTGAATATTTTCACATCAAAATGATTTGATCCAAAGGACCCAGCATAGCACACCTTAGCTGTCTAGGGACTCAGTGTTAACCACACAGTGTTGTGTTTATATGAGCTTCTAAATGAAAGGGAAACGTTTTAAACATAAACCAAACATAATTCTTAATATTTTATTTGGGGATTTCATTGAATTGCTGTGTGGAGCCAGTACAACTCAATGTGAAGGAACACCTCTTGCTGGCTCAGCCTGAGAATGAGGATCCCAGTATCCAAGCATATGCCCTTCCTGTGTGTATGGTATGGAGTTTTTAATTGCATTTAATGTAAAGGTAATACGAGCTTGCTAATAGATTTAGGAAAAATAATTATGGAAAAGAAAACCCAGTCTTGACTCAAGAGTTCATTGGTTGTGAGAGGATTGTTAAAATATTTCAGGGGAGGCCTTAAATTCTTGAGTGGATTGCTATTTATCTATGATCATGCACATGCTAAATAATGATATTAAATAAATTACTCTCCTGTTGTGTTTTATAATGGAGCAAAGCCTTCCAGCTATATAAACAACACTTTATTTTTCCAGCATTATGGAATAAAATGGAGAGATGGCCTTGTGAGCTGACTACTTGAGGTTCATGACTGAACAGCAACTTTCAAAACTGTGCCCAACTGTGATCATGTTATGCCTTTTGCAATGTTCATTCATGCAAATTAAGGCATCTTTTGAACAACCTGCGCACATTACATTTCATATTTGGTCAATCTTATGTATTTCCCATCATATTGGATGGAGTTTTTGTCTGCAGTTTAAGCACTGAAGTGTTCTTCTATTTTTAAATCTCATATGAGTATTAGAAATGCCTTCAGCTCTCCTGCAAATGGGTTTCGTTTAATGATTGCTGTTATCTCTAAGTAGGTCTTTTAGTCAGTTTGTGATAAAGAAAGTATTTTAGCTAATGAAATGTACAGGGAATGACTCCAGGCAGGGAGCAAACAACATCACATATGGGCACTTTAGGATTGAGAAGGTCATCCAAAATATAGGATAGCAACCTTTGTATTTAATCTTATAACTATCTCAATATATGAGTAATTTTACTGTCTGTGGCCCAAAGGCTTTATTACTTCCTCAAAGTAAAAGGGAAATACTCGCTTTACATGTGTAAAGCTTGCAACAGAAGTGTGCTAAGCAATGTTTGCCAAAGCACATTGGTTTTGGTACACTGCTTGTTATCATTAACTGCTCAAGTTGCATGAGTGCAAATACTAGAAAGATAGATATGCTGTCAGATCCTTCTGATTACCTGAGCTATTTCGCCATAGAACCAGAGCACTGGAGGGAAAGACAGCTTTCAGCCAGACCTGCAGGTCTCAGAAGCTTCCAACAACAGTAGATGTTCATGCATGCTAGGAAGATAGAAATGTTCCAGTCTGTTCTCTCCCAGTCCCTTGCAGATTCTAGTTTAGAGCAGTGTAAAAAGTACATTACTGTAACTCCTTTGGTGTGGATCATCACCCAGCATGGCATTAAATATGTTTCAGGCTAAATCAATTATTTAATTCCTTCGAAGAGTCTTCAAAACATGCTAATTTCTACTGAATTGTATTTATTGTAGGAAAAAAACTAAAGAAAGAAAGGATCTTTATTATTGCATAGCAATTGAGCAGTGAGAGAGGAAAGTTTTGGGAGAGGATGAAGTTAAGAGAAAACTGAGCTACGTTTTAGGGACTTCTTGCTCCCTGAGAGTCCTGTTCAATGCACATCTGTTGCCAAGAAAGTAAACCAAATTGAGTTGTATTGAGACTGGCAAAATCAGTAATATTTGAGAATACCATATGGATAGCATCAGTCACTTGGTACTGGATAAGTTGAACTGTGGGTTAATCTACCATGGAAAATGCCATTCATAATGTTGGCATGTGCTCCACAAAACTGGCTGCCCAGAGATCAAGGGAAGCATAGTTGTTTATTTTAGTGTGTGACACAAGGGACCCAGAGCAGTCAAGAAGTCAAAGTAACTGATAGTACACACTAAATTGGAGGTATTTGCTAAAATTGCTTGTGCTTGGCAAAGGTCTTCCCTAATGTCCCATTATACTGTTCCCCGTGCAGTGGCTAGATTTATACTGTGGTGTATACATTACTAAATTTCATAAAACTGCAAAGCATTCTGAACAGCTCTGTTGAGGAGTTTCTATGTGTCACAGCATGTAAAGTACTGATTGTGAAAGAACCATGGAAGAGAAAGCCACAGAATCCTTTTAAAATACATTGAACAAATCAAGCAAGGACAAAAATCAGGTGGCAGAAATAGCATTTATTTTTTGCAAACAGGGAAAAATGAAATTTTGCTGTAAGCTAAATAATGCTTTGCCATCATTTAGCACCATTATTGCTGCACTAACATAGCATCGCTCTCTTTGTCAATGTATTTATGTTAATTCGACAGCCTTTGGTAACATTCAGATATCTCTTGGGATGTTAATATGTCCTGGGCTGAAATGAATAGAGTGTATATTCATGTTTTATAGCTCATTTAAAAATAACTTTCTTCTTCAGAAGATTAAAGAACCTCCTATGCATGGTTAGAACTCTCCCCTACCCAGGTGATTGGGAATGAAATAAACACAAATAAAAATTGGTCAGAATCCTTGCAGCGTGCAGTTGCACTATGTCTGGTCCTGGGAGAGCCGTATTCATTTGACTTAAGTGCCCTGTGAGAGGAGCAGCAGCGCTGCAGAGTAAACCTCCCTGTAGATCAGGTGAAGCATGCCTAGAGCTGTGGCATAGTGTATCTGCCACCTGCCTATGGATGCTGGTGAACCCCCAAATTCTTGGGGGTTGAGTGTGTGTACCTAACAGCTGCTTTGCAAATATCAGTCCTTTGAAAATATCAGGGCTTAAGATGTGGACAAGTCATTGCGCTCTTAAGTAAGACATTACAGTCAGTAGTTGTTCTGTCTTCAATCTGATAATCATGGTCTTGCTCTTTTGTTAGATTTCCACATTCCTGTGAAAATAAAGTTAGGATGTGCACAGAAATACTGCCATTCATTTTGTATTCTTTCCAGTGTACTCTTCATCTACACATCATGGAGCAGAAAATGAGAGGCTTGCACTACCCCAATTCTCACAGGGAATCATTAGGATTCCCCACTGTTGTCTAATCATGTGCTGTCCCATTGATGTATATTCAACTGATGGATAATTGTGTTTTGTGCAGTAGATCTCGCTTTAGTACAGCAATGTGTTGGTTTTAGTTATGAGAAACTGGTATGGATTTTAAGCTCTTAAATGAACAACAGATCATTCTGTGCCTCACAAAGTATAAGCACAAAGTATGGAGGGATTAAATAATGGAGAAAGGAACATTTAAAATCTCTCTTTCCATGTTTTCACTTGAGCTTTTGTATGGAAGAAGTATATCAAATGCATGACAAATCAGGTTATTTTTTAATTTTTAAAACGCTGCAAGGAGTTTATGAGTGAGACTGCTGGTGCATTAGAGGGACTGCCTTAGCCACTGGAGTGTGTCTATCATAAGACACTGGATTGAAGTTCCTGCTGTGAGCCAGAGAGCTGCACGGCCTGAGAACCACCAGGGAGAGTTAATGAGCAGTGTGGAGGGAAAAAGTTGTCTTTGAGCTCTTTCTTTATTGTGTGTGCTTTATGCTCTGAGCGGCAGTCATTAGCCTGTTGCGGATGAATGGAGTAGGGCTGTGCCTGAAGCCACGCTGGTTACCCAAGCCTCTTTGGTCTAGGTAATACTGCAGAGGGTTTTCTGCAATTTGAGGGAGTGCAGGACTCTGCAGTCTAATTTTCAGGTATATATGAGGAAAAGAAACCCTCAGCACCACGGTGGTTATGGTGAGCCCCAGGATGCCTGATGGGAGTAGACCATTATTTGTAAATCAAAGCCTTATTTACAAAACAAAATCTTTTCCCCACAAAGCTATAGACAAGCTGGGTGGAGGGAAACCTGCCTTCTTTCATAGAAGCAGCAAATTTACTGACCCCGTCAACTTCATTTCCTACGGTCTAGCTGGTTGGCCCTGAAAGTGCTTTTGTCCTCAAGGGTTTTTGCAGAAGGCGACCATGCCCTCTGCTGCCAGTGGGGTCATCTGCTGGAGGGGCACTTTGGGGAGTCTGGCTGGGCTTGGCTTTTGCTTTCTTGCCACCTCCGTGAAGCACTCTGATCTATATTGAAGCTTGCGGTATTACTATGCTTCAAACCAGGAACCTTCATGAGGGTGTGGAAATGCCTCTCTGGTGCTGCAGGGCAATATTGATTAGCTTCAGTGTGAATCTAAGAGTAGCAGCACTGGAAAGGTTACTTAATATTATTTTGTGACAGCCACATATGTTTTGCAAACTGCTGTTTTGAAGGTCAGCCCTTTGCACATACTGCTTTTGCCAGTTTCCCTGTCAGCCCTTAGCTCATAGCCAAGCTGGCCATGGTTATTTCCTTATAGTAATTTTGAGGTTGCATTTGAGATGAAGACAAGAGATAGGGCACATTATCAGTGATAGCTGACAAGGTTTTTATGATGAGACATTAGCTAGGGATAGGAGAAAAGGGAGAAATGTATTCACTTGCCTGTCTGATGTGGCCATATCAGTTTGTGCTCATATATTGCCGGTAACTCAGCGTGTTGAGAACCACTAATAGAAGGTTATAAAGCTTGCAGAGTTGTTTCAGCTGGTGTTTTATACAGATGCACCACAGTATGAAATGATGAAATTTCCTTATAGCAAGTTTTGCTTCCTCTTATTTTACTATACTTTGTATAGTAATATGTTCTATTATAAAACTCCATTTTCAGTGACCCATAGATTTTGTTTTAATATGCACCAGCTCTCTCAGACAAGGCAGGCACAATTTTTTTTTTCATATGTTTCAGCAAAAGTGAGGAAAAGGAGTGTATGATGATGGATTTTTTATGCAAAGGTACATCAGAAGATAATCAGAATTAAGACAATCCTTTGTTTTATAATTTTTCATACTTTTTTCCCCTTATATAACTTCTCTTTCTTTTTTTCCCTAGTCCTTGTCTAAAGATTCATACTAGAAGATATATGTGAGCACAATTTGATCTTTACTGCTCAGACAAAATTGTCCTGACATTCAAATGTGGAATTCCCTTAGTCTACTGACTGTAGTGATGACAAAAGTCTTAGTAAAGACTGGGAAGAACTGTAAATGTCCAGTAAGATTAAGAGGTTTTGGGGGCTTTTGTTTTGTTTTGTAAATGTAGTGACTGAACAAACAGATCCCAAGAAAAGATTGTTTGAACTGAAACCAAATTCTCAATTTGGCCACTAAATTTGACTTCATAATTCCTCAGTGAGGTTTTTTTTTCTGCTGTAAGGTAAAAATGTATTAAATATGACTGTAACATCACTGAGTGTTAAACATGGAGGTAAAAGTGGGGTATTCACGCTTTCTGAGAAGGTAGGGGAACAATGCAAGAGGTCATAAATATTGTCATATTTTTATTCTTTGACAGACAGCTGCTAACACTTTTTATTAGAAAATTTGGCCATATATGCCAAATAAAAACGGTTCCACATTGTTTATTGTGGCATTTTCAAGACATCCCCTGTGTGTCTGTTCCACTCATCACTCTCTTACTGCCTTCAGAGAGCTTTGCCAATACTTGGTGAGTCATCATCTGATTTCTGAATCTAAGAAAAATAAATGCTTATTTGATGTGAACAGGGCTCTTCCCACCAAGAGAACTTTGGCATTTGCAGGTTTGTCACAAGTTGCACATTTTATCTTCACAATATGGCTTTACATGTTATAGGGATAAAGAATGCAGTCTATTACTACCTTTGAACAGATAGCAAGACCTTCCTGTTAATAGGGATGCATGTGTATTTGAGACAGCCAGCACGCTAATTACCGCTTCCTCAACTTGGGAATTCCAGCTTGTTCATCAAACATGAAACAGCAAAGTCAAAAACAAGTCTGGCATTTAACATTTTCATATTACCATCTTCACTGTTACTGATGTATTTTTTTAAGTTGTATTTTACATGACTAGTTGCAAACAAGATTTGGTTTTTGGTGTAAGAACAACTGGTAACAGCAGATGAGGAATGCAGGAAAGAACAGATGAATTGCCCAGGCCTATCAGTTGCACACCAGAGGGATATAGGAATTGAAATGTCACTATTTGGAGTGGGGGTGATCAGTGTGAATTTGAAACCTGTTGCTGCCTCACTTCAGGTGACAAAATATTCCTGAAATCAGCTTTAGGAAAAACACTTGTATAATATCACCTATGAATTGGTTGGAAGCTGCCTCGTGAGGAGAACATTTTGATATATTATCAACTGAAATTCTCATCTGATTCATAGGAGAATTTGTGGAATCATAGAGTCATAGAATGTGCTGAATTGGAAGGAACCCATCAGGATCATTGAGTCAAACTCCTGGCCCTGTACAGGACACCCCAAGAGTCAGACCATGCACCTGAGAGCATTGTCCACATGCTTCTTGAACTGACAGGCTTAGTGCTGTGACCGTTTCCCTAGGAAGCTGCAGTGTTGTCGAAACAAACTCACCAGGACTCATAATTTCACAGCAGGGACAAGAAAATGGACATCTCAGTGGTAGACTCATGAAGGAAAGTAACTAAAGGGTACCAAGCCCACCTCACTCCAAAGGTAAAAGTTCTAAGCGCAGCCCTTATACACCACAGTGTACAAGCTTGAGTTTGCACCCACTAAGTGGCCATCTACTGACTAGAAAAAAATAAATGAAAGTGTGAAGTATTTGGCTTGACATAGTGTCTTCTTAGATACCCATATCTGTAATTTAAGATTTTACTACACTGGGAAATAAAACAGAAATACCCCTGAAAAATCTCCGGCCTTCTCAAACTCACTGTTGCCTAAGATAACTTAATTGAATATTATATATGTAGAATTAAGTATTTAAAAATAATTACAAGTAATTAAAATCTTTTATTTCCCTACTAAATTTTACAGTCGAGATTTGTTCCTACTGCAAGTAAAATTACAAATATATAAACTTGTGCCAGGATGTGTGTCCTGTTGGATCTATATATTCACTATAAGCCCAGAGGTCAGCTAGAGTAGGGATCACCAACCTATTCCATGCATATCATTGAATATTCCTTGTAGATGAAAACTGTGAGTCTTTTGTGAGTTGCAACAATAATAAGAACAAGTGATTCCTCTAGGGGCAGTGCTCAGACAGGAGAGATATCCTGAAACACCTTATGCACAACTGTGGATGAATGACTGAATGTAGATTTACACATGTAATGAGAATCTGAAAATAAAAGCAGGGCAGAAACACAAACATTTATAAAGACTTGATTTTATCAGTAACTTTGTAAGCAGAGTCCAGAAAAAGAACGTGGCCTTTGTTCAGTATTTTCCAGCTTCTCTGTTATGTCCTAAACTATGTGTACCAGTAAAATTTTTTCCGGCTGTTGGTAGAGATTTCTGCATGAGCAAGGCTTCAAGATATAGTTCTACTGTCTATACCTTTTGAGGTGTATCACTGCTTCATTCTGTGAGGATTTGTACCAATGGTCGCTCTCCAGAGGTCTGCTGAAGTATGTACCCATAAGAATTTATGTTGGTTATAAAATTTTGTGACTGAAATGCCGTATTTCCTGTGCATTATTACTGTAAGTCTTCCCAGGTCTCTTGGCTTACATTTCCTAAATTCATAGAAAAATGCTGTACCTTTTAGGCATGTATTTCAAAGGTCAGCATAGAGTTATGTCTTAATGCATATATAAGAAAGAAAAATAATAACTGCAAGAAAGCATTGCTATTCATTAGCTTTTCCATAAATCTACTTCTTATTTTTACTTCATTTGCAGCATAAGATTTCAGGGCATGAAGCCAAAGTGGACATTTGCATCTGCTAGTCTCAGTTGCATATAGCAATTCCTTAATTATCACTTAGCTTCTCCTGTATTGTACTCTGTGCTCTTTGGTTTATAAGGATTGCTTTCAGTAAGACAGCTAAACTCAATATGAATGTGCTTGGAGATGAAAAACCTGCATGTTAATTTGTTCCCAGCTCCTCATTTTTACTATTAAAAATGTTCATCAGGTAGGAATCTGAATACACCTGATTTTGGCTTCTAGCTGACAGTTCTTGCTGCCTTCCAAGAGTGTGGAGCCATACAAGAGCTTTGGCTATAGAGAGGGAAAAACTGTAAATATTATTTGAATGCTAATTGTACTTCAGGATTTTTTAAGACATCTTGCTATAGGCCTTATCAGTCTTTTATGTTCTTGCATTTCCGAGCTCATATGACCTGAACAGAGGGAAGGAGATCATAATTTCCCTTCTGCTGGGGGTGAATATAATTTATTTTTCTTATTATTATTGGACTCTCTTAACAGGAATTAAGATTCGTTTCTTTAAAGACACATGCATTTAATAACAGGGATTTGATGTGTTCTGATCTCAGTGCCCATATGTAGTCTCCTTCAGATCAGAAGCAGTGCACAGCTGCAGATATTTGTGCACATGAAGTGCCTTACAGGACCACTGCCTAACTGCATACATTTTACATGCTTTCCTTCTGATATGGATCTAAAGCTGCCAACAACAGCGTGGGAGCAGCAAAAAATTAATAGCAAGGGAAGGAATGTTTCCAATAAAAGTTTGCCTCCTTTGCATAGTCTAAGTGACATTAAGCATTCCAGCTTTGAGGGCTTTCAGTTGACATTGTATGAAAATCTATTTCAAAGTGGGGAGAAAAAGATGGATATAAAGAGGAGGAGGAAAGGACTGCGGCACCACTGGGCTTCACTCAATTTTGCAGCCAAGTCTGTGAAGAGGGGAGTGATGACAAGCATGGAGTTATATGTGCGTAAGCAAAGTTTCCCACACGTGTTCTCATCTGTATCACAGTTTGAGGTGCTTGGTAATGGAGGCTTTGGCTTCAGCCAGTAGGGAGGCAAGGCCAACCACAAAGTTCAGATCTGGGTCCAAACTTCTGCGTGTTTGGGAATAGTTAGCCCTCTGGTTTGAGATTTTACTCATCTTAACCATGCACAAAAATAAGTAGGAAACATCAACGAAGATGATTTTCAAGTTGCAGCTGTAATACTTTAAGTATTTAAGCCCTTTAGCAGTTTTTGTTAACCAGGGAATTACATGAGATTTTCTGTTCCATTTGCTTTGTTTCGTTTTAACAAACTTATATATGACAAATACGTTGTCATTTCTACTGCAGTTCAATCTTAAATGAGCCTAAAATCAGGTTTGGAGTAAATACCACTTGTGCCTCCATATTAGATCTTGTGCTTTAGGGAGCACCTGCTTATCTGCAGGAGAGAGTGAGCTCCTCCCCTTCTCTAAAACCAGCTCTTCAGCCTTACTGAGGAAGAGACTAGCTGGAAACCACTGTGCTGGCAGTGATGTGGCAGCCACTGGCCAGTGGCACAAAACTGCAGGCTGAAATGGCTGCAGCGAGGTGCCCTTGTTGTAGGACACCACTACATTTTGCTAATCAGCCCCATTTACTGCTTGGGAAATCTGATTTCTACCCCATTTCTGGGGACTCTGCTGCTACAAACATAAACATGGACATCTTGTTCTCATGTTCTGGACCTAACTGCATGATATAGAGTATACTGGAGACTGCTTGATTTATTTGAGCCTGAGAAAATGTCTTTGGTTGCTGGAGTTGGTGTGACAGTGGTCTACAACCTTCCTTCTTTTCTCTTGCACTTCTGTTGTGGCAGGAGGTCCTTAGTTTTTGGAGGTGCTAGTAAGTCCCTGCTTCTTGTAAGAGACCCGCTTTTGCTAGAGTTTCACTACCTGAAATCCTAAAACGCACTTCCTCTGTGTTCTGCCTGATTTGGAGTCCAAAGCACGTCCAGCAGCTCCTCTGGAATAAGAGTGGAATTGTGTCAATCATTTTTAATTTCATTCCATTTCAACCACAGAGAAGACCAGCACCAACCTATTTAAGCAATCTTGCATGTGTTGACCAGACTGAAATTTTCATTTAATACTATAGCTACAGAGGTTTATGACATAGTATATAGAATGGGCAGGTTTTGAAGAGATTATTTGCTTTGTTGTTCTTGGTTTTCTAAGAACAGAAACTAGTGGCTCTTTGTAAAAACTCAGTAACTCAAGGACTCCTAAATAACAAATGTCTGTCTTGAAAATAAGGCTTGAAAATAACCCTTATGTTGTGGTGGTTGGGTCACATAAGGTAGACAATTGAGCAAACCCACTGCAGAAGTCTGAGAATAGATAGCTCCTTGGGAGGAGTTGTCTGTGGTTTAGCCTTTTTTTTTAAGAGAGCATAATCATTTTAATGTAAACTAAAGGTGGGGATTTTTTCCTGGTCATGCAAAAATAACAGATCTATGTAGTCCTCATGCTCCTTCTAATTACATGAGCTACTGATTTTGGATTAATGTATTTCATTCCAATAAAAACTGTGCACGTTAAAATGCAGTTAAATGATCTTATGACTACTACTGTATATGATATAAGTTAATTAAGGAGTAATCCCTTTCAAAATTGGTCATTAGCATTAGCTAGCAATTTGCTAAATTTTCTTCAAAAGGTTAATGCTGCAGCTGTGGTAAGCAGTAACTAATTTCACGGGATTTATTGCTGTTAAAAAGTATAATCAATTTCTAATAGCAATACTTAATTCTTAAAAAAGACTGTAGATTGGTTGAGTGCATCTGGATTATTTTACAATGGATATTTTCCTGGCAGATGAATAATCCTCTGCTAGTCATTTCAGTTTTGAGTTCTCAGATTTAGCACTTCAATTATGCATTCTTCGTTTGTTTTATTAATTGTTTGGCTATATTTGACAATGCTGAACTATGCATGCATGCATAATATATGACACATTATTCATGAAATTTTGCAATGTGACAGGCTCTCGTTACTCATGAGTAATACAGTAACCATCACATAACAAATAGAGTAAAGTGACTTTATGTAAGCTTGTTCTAAGTTCTTAAACATAATTATCTGAATTGTTGAAAGGAAATAAGTGTTGAAATTGCTCTGATGCACAATGTAGTAATTTGAGGAAATAAATTCTTATGCATTAGGTAGAACTCTTCTAAAGATGTTTATGACAAAAACAAATGAGATAAATGGAGATATTCTGTACTTAATACCAAGGTTGAAGCTGGCTGAGATTGTCGTGCTAACCCTTGTTCTTGATAATTATCAGTTCATTCTTTCTGGGCCGAATTATCTGCTGCTATAAATTTCTGCCGCTTTATTAACTGCAGTAGAACTGGATCAAATTACATAGGCATAGAATTTAGTTGTGAAGAAGGATTTATTGCTGCTGTGTGCAGCTTAGGTTCTTGTGGGATTGGCCCTGCATGCTAGGAAAGACATGACTGATGAATTCTACGAGTTGTACTCCTCTGGAAAGCCTGTTTTCATGTATCCTGTGGTCATCAAGCACAATAACCTCAGCTCCCTCTCAGTGCCTTCAGATGTAAATATTCTGCCATAGAAATCTAAAGGAAACCTTCTGTCTTTGCTTTGAATTAAACAAAATGAAAACATTTCAGTTTGCTGAATTGCAGAGTCTCATTTCAGGTGAGTTTGAGGTCTGTGTGGCTGGTGCCACCCTGATGCCTCGTGGAAGCTGTGTTCAGGTGTGTTGTTCCCTCATCCTTGACTCCTCCTGTGCTGCCTGCTCCCCAGGTCTCCTCATGCACAGAGAGATTTCTGAATTTGGCAAAAGAGTGAGAGTGTGACCACAGACTTTGTAAGTGACAGGAGAAGGTGAGGTGATAGTCACTGGAACTACAGCGCCCATAATTCTCCAATGCTTGAGGATTGCAGGTTTTACACTGAATTTGACTTATTATTCTTGAAAAGTAGGGACTCAGGGACATATATTCCAGCGCTGGCATTAAATGTTTTGAGACTTTAATGTCAAAATACTTTTGTTTGAATTGAGAGTACAAAAAAAAAAAAAACCCACAAAATTTTCAAAATAGAAAAAACCATCATAACATATCATTGTGATTTATAAAAACTTTTTTTTTAATAAATCACAATTGTTCCTTAGACTGCATTTAGATAATAAAATATTTTTCAGTGATTTCCCACATAATATGTAGTTTCTATGTGGACAGAAAGAGAAATAATGTTAGCAGATAAATTTTTCCACTTACTGAATTCTGCAAAATGCGTACCCACCTTCTTTGAACTTGCAGAGTAAAATTATGTTTTAAATTTCCAAATATTTTGTTAAATCTTCCTTCTTGTTGCTTCCCTCCCGCCCCCTAAATCCTCTATTAGCATTAGTACTTTAGGACTTCTACCAATTGTTTGAATTCCAGTAAAAATTTGAGATAATTCGTCCTTTAAATAGAAAAAATTAGTAGAAAATGATTTAAAGTGAAATTGAAAAAAATAGTTGGCACAGTAATCAGTTACAATTTAGTTACATATTTCTTGTTGTTGTTTACCTGCAGTATGGTCAATAACTTCACAGGAGAAAACTAGACCTCAATAGAAAGAATATCAACCAACCTGTCATGAATAACACTTCTCCAAATTCACAATTTTTATTATATTTTTATATTTATATTTTTATTCATATGCTCTGGAGAGTTCCTCCAGCTTCATGAAGACAGGGAAAACACAATATAACTGTTCTTTCTTGAATTTCTAGAAGAGAACTAGAAAATTTTATCTGTTTCTTTCCTTGTAAATCTTAACATTTTATCAGGAGAGGAATGTGCTACTGCAAATAGTTTATTTGTGGAGTTGGTCCTATAAGAGAGAAAAATTGAAGTCGGTATTCATTTTGTGATGATAATTTTGGTTCCTCTTTTGGATTGTTGTGTTTAAAGACTGACAGCCTTTAAAACCAAATAGAGACTGTTATGGCTGAAATTCACATGCATTTGTAAATATTGGAAGTTAATTTTAAAGAAACTGCAACCATATTACGATCTCTTGAAATGCTACTAATGTATATTAGTACTTTTGTTATGTTGTCTTCTGGTAGTAAGAATTAGATTCTGCTTTCATTTATTACAGCTGCAAACTACAAACCAAGCAGTTAACTTCCTAGCATGTTAAGGTTGCCTAGTGTTGCCTTCTTGGTGCAATATAAAAAGAAAACTGACTTCCCCAAACTTGCTTATGTGCAAAGGGAGTGTTAGGGGACACTAACAGAGTGAATTCAGTGGCTTTTTATAATGTTCTTTATTTCACACTCTATTATAGAATCACGCAGAGTAATAACACTTTTTTTTTAAGAAGAAGTAGGTTAAACTTGTGAGCAGTGAACCACAATTCAGTAGGAAAACCTCTATGTGAAAATTCATGGTAAGCATAAACAGGAGTATCTCCACTAACTCCACTGCTCCTGTGCATTTCAGGAAATGGTGCAGTCTAAGGAGGCAGTACCTCACATAGCACAAATGAGTGTATTTCAGTCTCTGTTAGTCTCATTCTATTAGCTATGTGATTCAGCTTGCATCCATGCTTTCGTTTTCGTGTCGGTTCCAGTGACACATCACTACCCGTTCATCCAGCATCCTGACTTTTCTGACACAGGTGTGTTTGAGGTCATGGAAGGTTATATTTTAAAGAACACATTGTTACAGTGGTCATGAAGTCACACAACAGTGCTGTGTCTGGTTCACAGAGAAGTATGTGTGAATGAAATGCACTGTTAGAATTGAATAACTAAGCTTCATTGAGGCAATTTTTGTGTATGGAGAGTACAAGAGGAGATCTGTCTTTCTGTAACATCTGAATAATAAGCTGGAGAGGTACCAAATGCCTAGTGGAAATGTGGTTCCTAAAGCTGTACTCTTACGCTGAATGCTAAATATAGACTTCTGAGATGAAAGAATTAAATCAGCATTCAAGACATATTTGAGTTAGGGCTGATAAGAGATTTACTTTCTGTTCACTACCAACATTTTTGCTCTCACGTTTCTCATCTGTTTACCTACAGACTTACCGCAGGGCTTTATTGTGTGCCCTCTTCCATCATGCAAATGTGCTGGCTAGCAGAAAACCAACAAGAACATTACTGTATTGATTTTCTTTCAGGACTACAAGTCATGAAGTTTTTGTGACTAATATAAATCAATGTTTGTGGTAGAGCAGAAGGTGATCTGCATAACTGCTGATAAAAGAAAGAAGACTAAAACTTTCATTCAACAGCCTTTTTTAGTTGTAAATATTTATCTTAAGAGGATTCCCACTGCACCAGGTTTCATACTGTGAAGCTTGAGGTTTTTGGTGTGATATTAGCAAAATTTTATCCTCTGTGACCCCCTCAAGAGATTTTAGCATGAGTAAATTAAAAAAAGAGCTAGAACCTTAGCTACATCCCCTGCTTTCTTACTACTTGTTACGATGTGATAGAATAAGGTGGGATAGAACAGATTATTTCAGTTGAAAGGGACCTGCAATGATCATCTAGTCCTGACCAAGGACTGACCGAGTTGAAGCAAGTTGTTAAGGGCATTGTTGAAATGACAGGCCTGGGGCATTGACCACCTCTCTAGGAAGCCTCTGTGCTTGACCACCCTCTCAGGTAAAAAGTGCTTCCTAATGTCCAGTCTAAACCTCCACATGAAGGCCATTACATTTTTCCTAGAATACTGGAAGAGTGCACATAGTGATGATGTTGGGCTTTTTGCAGGGTAGAAAATTGCAGTCCTAGCTATCCAGCTTATCTGGTCTCCTCTGTAATAACAGGAGGCCCTGTTCACTGGTATTTCCTTTTTGCTTTCCTCACATAGGATTATTTTCAATCTCTTTTTTACCAACCCTCTACAAAGAGATCAGAAAACAACAACTGTGAACCTTGAAATTTTAATTAATAAGTTATTGTGTTGAAGATAAGTGCTCATACATTACATATATACAAGTAAGCACAGTATGAGAATGTTATGCAAGCTATGGGGGAATGATTTTCACAGGAAGACTGTAGCGATATTATAGAAGTGATTCATAGTTGAAGTTTCTGCTAGGAATCCACTAAAAATTTTATTCTTCCTATGCTCTTCTTTCAGGAAAAAAAAGCAGCTATGGCTGTGAACTTGGTATATAATCATTTTAAGGCTTAAAAGGATGTATACGGATTTTGAAAACTTAATTACTGGTTTTCAAAACAGAGCAACTCCAGGGCATGATACTCTTTCACACTTTTTTCAACTTCTTGTACAAATTCTGCATAGAAAACTGGCCTGCCACATGTGTGGCATAATTTACATTAGAAAACAGCTTTGCCATACTTCACTTTGCTCACTGTTACTGACTGGATTTCTATCAACAAATCCACTTTTTTGCATTTTAAGCATATAGATTGCTCAGTGAAAGCAGGTCTCTTTTATGTGCTAGTAACTGAGTGTACTGAAAGTAAATGGTGACTCTGTATCTCTTTAAAGTTTTACATAAAGAAAAATTGTATTACAGCTAAACTAGCTACACTTTTGGGGATACATAAGTTTTTCATATGTCTAAAGAACATGGCATGGCAAATGGTCTAATCTGACTATCACAGGCTATCCTTGGACCTGAATAAATATGTGAAATATCAGTGATCACAATTATCTTTGTGATAGTCTTTGGCAGTTTGTTGTCAATGAAAAGCGTCCAGCCTTAAACAGACATCAGTATGGTAACACACTGTATAGAATACACATTTCACTGTTTAGATATAGAGCTTTCAAAGTAAAGAAATGCAAAAGGGGAAAGGGAAAGGCTGGTTACATCCAACCGGTCTACAGCATGAGCTGAGACAAGAAAAAAAAGAAGTGATTGTACCTTCAGTAACTTCATGCATATGTCTGTATAAAAGTACAATGTTGACTTGTTATTTCTTGGTATTAGAAATGTATGTTTGGTGAAAGCAGGATGTGTTATTAGTAAAATCAGACTGCTTGTAATTTTTGATAGAATTAAGGATGAGAAATGTAGAAAGTGAATCTTTGGAAGTTAGCTCTCACTAATGAGAATTGTGAAATGTGAAAATTATATGTTACTCTAGACAGTGATTTCCTTTAAATGCTAAAGATTTTTCTCTGGTAATTCTTGTATTTATGTAATTTGTGTGTGTGTTGTAACATCTGATCACCAACAATTTTGCTTTATGCATGATTCCTGCACAACTCAGTGTCCCAGAAAAAATCAATTTGCCTGAAACTGATGTGAGTCATTGGTTATCTGAAGCAGAAACAAGGTTTCCATAAGTCTCAGCACTTTACATCAGTAGTTTGACCAGTAAATCGTCTGTAGTTTCATTGCTCTTGTTCGGTACTTGTGTTTTGATATGCTGATATTCATCCCTGCCAAATGCTTGTCAGCCCAGCACTTTTTGAAAGAGCACCTTGTCTTCTATTTTTGAATAACAGCATGGACAGGTGGCTGCATAGTTTCCAATCAAGAAAGAATGCTGATGAATTATACAGAACTTCTGACTTGCATTTAGTAGACTGTGACACGTTATAACAGCCTGACAAACCCAGCATTTCTTATAAATCTTATGTCAAGAGTCAAAAATATCCACCTGTCATAGCTAAACCTCTCAAGACTCAGTGTTTGAAGATGACGTGATTTACTCCATTTTTTAATGTAGCCTTTTATGATAAATGTCTCATTTTTTTAATAGATAAAATAAGGTAGTTTAATATTTTCTTCCTACTGCCCAACAGCATTGTGCACTTTTTTAATTTCTGGAAACATTCTATTGTTCTTTTGTAAGAAGAAAATCCATTTCAGGGATTGTGTTTGAATAATAATTGGCAGCATGCCTGAAGTATTGGCATTGTCTCATCAGGACTCTATACACCTGCATGTCCATGCAATGTCTAATCTTTCTTAACAAGAAATTGATTTTATGTAAGTTTTTTGAATACTGACAGTTTTTACATACTTATCTTTGTGGTCATACAGATGACCTGGAGCCTTGACATACCATCTGCTGAAACACTAGATGATTTATATTCTGAAAATGGTGGTACAATTTGTAGATGTAATGTAAGGGAATATGTACTAGTTCTTCACTAGACAGTAATGTGTAAATCAAATGGGTAAGGTGATTTTCTAATGTAAATGAGGGAATGGTTGTTTCAGCATTTATCCTCGGGCCTTCCGGTAAGGAAATATTAAGCATTTTCAGTTTTCTGAGGATCATAACAATAAGTTTGCTTCTGCATTTTGACCTGATTAGCAGATATCAGTACAGATTTTTTTTTCCTTTGGAAGAGGTCAAATCACCAGAGAGTTTTGTTTGTCTTACAAGCGAAATGAATAGGAAGGAAGTATCTGAGGAAATTTTCAGCCATCTTGAAGCTTTCTACATTTTCTGTTACATACCTGTGTAAGAGATCTATATCTATGAGATACTGTTTGAGTTCATGGAAACAAGAACGGCTGGATCCCCAGCTGGTATCAATCAGCTTTGTTTTACTGAATCAGTAGAGCACTGCATTTACTTTATACCAGCAGACAAGTGGGGTGAATGTGCACATTAGAAAAAGGAAGTTTATGTTCATTATTTACTATATATATTAGTGGCAGTTACCAGTAATATAATCCCAGGCGTTCTAGATGATACATTCATAAGTTTTAAAATAGAATTGATTAATAATAATAATAATTTTAAAAAAGATATTTTTAAATTGAGGATTAAAATAAAAAAGTAAGACCATAGCTGTGCACAGCTGTCACTGGAAGTGCAAATCCAGTTTTCTATTTTATGTATGACTCATTCCATAATCTAACTCAAACTTTGGTGTATGTTAATTTTGGGTTTACTATATTTAAGAGTAAGTTTTACCTCTTTTTTTAATTGAATCATAGTCCTGCTTTATGTGATCAATACTTGGATGCATTTGCACGAAAAACCTTGGAGAAAGCACTAAGTTCAAAAGAAGGGGAAAAGAAACTGTTGTCAATTTCACTTGTTTTTCAATGAGCTCTTTAGGATTAGTCTCAATTCAGTCTTCATTCTTCCCAAGAACAGGTGGAGAGTTTTGAGGGTTTATTCAGGAAATGCTGTGTGCAGGCAAAAGAAGGTCATGCCTGCCTCCTCTCCAAGGGCTCATTACTCTGACCACTCCCAATAAACATCTCTTCTCAACAAAGGATGTTATCCATCAGAGAAAGATATCGTTGATTGTGAAAGCCAGTTGCACCTAGCAATCACTGTTGCCCTACCTCTTGGACTGATGCACATGTTGACTGAGTAGGGATTTGACGTGAGGCATAGTTCCCGAGAAAAAGGAGGAGGCTGGCACAGATGCAATAATAAAGAACAGGACACAAAAATAAAAAAAAAAAAAAGTGTGAGTGCACACATCATGAATTAATAGTAATAAATCTATGTGATGAACTCCATGTGTTCAAAGATGATGGAAAAATACTTTAAATAATTTTCAGCTTCCCTATAGAGTTATGCTTTGCTTATGTCAAACCTTGATCTACAGTTCTGTGGAGGAAAGAAGCATTTGCAATGTTAAAACAACCCCTTTCACTTTAGATTTAAAACAGGATGACAGAAATATAAACATTGTATTAAGCAATATTGATTTCTCCTTTCTTTTGGAGTGAGGTGAACAAAAGTAATAAGAAAACCTGAATTTAGTTTCAAAGCCAGTCCCTTCATGCTTATTCTGAAAGTTTAGTCTTTTGTGTGAAAAAGTGCCTGCTGACATTATTGAGTGTATAAGTCAATGACAAATCTTGCACTGAATTAAATGGACCCACAATTTCATCTCAAGATATCGAACCAGATTTTTATGTACATGCACATTTGCTTTTTGTTTAAAAATAAATTGAAAACTTAAGAAGTGTATGGTATGCTATATATTTTCTAGATTATGCTGAGGAGCAGATTAGTGATTACAATTTGGCAGGACAGTTAAACAGGAAGAAACCAAGCTGTTTTGCCTGGAATATTTTGAATCACTTGCTCAATCTCTGAAATTAATTTCCTGTACCAGAGATCAGTTGCTCTACTTCAGATTTTGACCTAGGTCTGAGTCATTTCTCAGTAGATTTACAGATAATTATTGTATTTGTAAAAACACCACATAAGATAAAAGTAGTACTAAATTCAGTGTGATGGCTGTTTGCAGGATTCTTAGCAGAGGGCTGCGTTGGTGGAAAGTCAAAGCAGTGTAATTTGTTCACACCTAGTCTGATAAAGAGAGAGCGTAATATGTCATTTGGAAACTAGTATGCAAGGAAAAGAATGTTTTTATGTGACAGACAGGTCTGCACAGGTGTTCAGATGCAGCTGACAGCTACAATATATGCTAGGCAGGTACTTCTTTTTGGGGAAGAGAAACATAAGCATTTTATCTGATCACATCTGTATTCTATCAGGGAGTCCTCCTGCCTTGAGAGTCCTACCTGCTCCTTCCAGTCATCTGAGGTGGCTGAGTAAGCGTCCTAGACTCACTCTGCGCGTGCATAACATGAAGTTGTCTGAGCACTTAGCTGAGGCATGTGCACTGCACCTGTAAACTTGCCCAGGTGGAGTCCAGCAGCATAACAGTCATAGCACACACCATATATAGGCTGTACAAACTCACCTGCGTGCAGCTAGTATCACAGTTCAGCTGCTTTGGCTGATACTTGGATTGAATTGAATATTATTGTTGAAATTATTTGACTTGCTTAGATGTGCCCGTGTGAGTTGCAATCCAATGCCTTTGTAGATGTAGCTTTAAGGACCCTCAAGTGGACTATGTTAGGCAACTGCTAGAAAAAGTCTGCCTCTTTGCTTGCTTAGAGCATTCCTGGGAAACATTTGAATCAAAATCTTGGTCCAGAAACACCATGGTAGTCACAGGTCCAGATGAATAGTGAAGGTTTACTAAAAAAGTGTTCTTAGTGTTGCCACAATGATGCACTCTGTTACTGAAATTTAGATTCTGGTCCAGTTTTCTATTTTAGTCACAAGCTTTACAACTCACTGTTAAATGGTAATAATACAGTCATTATAATCGCTAAGCTGGCTTATGTGTGTTAGAGGATGATAACTGCTAGTGAAGATACTATGATAAATAATGAGAAAATTCTACAAATTCAGGATTATGGAGATTGCATTATTGCTGTAAATGCAGAAATAGCTATTGTGAAAGATAAGGAAGAATCTCTGAAGGTATATTCTGTCTAATCAAAACGTTTCCCACATGAAAAAGTAACAAAAGCGATGAAGTGATAAAAGCAACATTAAGCTATATAAAGATGTGATATACAGACAATGAACCTCTTTACAGGGAAGGTTTCCAGTTATGAAAAACAATAATGGCTGTTTGGTTCCCTTAGAGTTCATTAACAAACACTTGGGAGCACTGATTAGGGCCTGTATCTTTGTTTTCCCACTGGCATAACAGAAATGATTAATGGCAAAAATGTGAAAAGATAGACTAAGAACTTGGTATTAGTTTATGGGACATTTTTGTAGCTTTAAGCTAATTAAACTGAAACTCTGAAAAACCCTTCTGATACTCAAAAGTTGAAAATTTTCTCTTTTATATTGTTTGGAACCATTTAACAATACAGATATCAGATGAGAACAGCAGAATGGTGGTTTAATTTGTTTACTCCCTTTACTGAAGAACTGGCTTTTAAGATCTCCAGTAATTTAGATCTCTGTAGAGCTCTTAGAAGCCAAAAGAATTATTTATTTATATTTTTTCTCCTGTCTGTTATTCTGTTTATGCTTCAGAATTTGGACAAAATAAGGAAAAAACTCTGATTTAGGTTTTTTTTAAATAAATCAAAACCAGCAACCCCTTAAGGTACTGCAGTTTTAAAACACTTGCTTTTGTCTGTTCCTGCCATTATCAGTAAGTTTTTTCCCATGGTTCATAAATTTCCAGTAAACCTCAGAGAAATATTCCAAGACCACAGATAATGTTTGAGACCATGTTAAATTAAACCCAGCCCATAATGATTATTAATTATTTTAAGTGTTTCCTCTTTATGCTTCATTTCCACTGTTGGCAGACTGTGTTTGAGAAAAACCAGCTATCTGAACACCAAAGAACACTAGCAACTTAAACCCAGGGAAATCGTTAGGGTTGTTTCAGATCTAAACTGCAATGTCAGTCTGTTTTGTTTCATGGATTTGTCTGCACCTTCCTACATGAGATCTGATTTAAGGACCTGATTGGACGTCCCCTAAGTCAGCAGGTTCACCGTGGACTTTGGGGGACTTTGGATTATGCCATCAAATTCTACACCTGTTCTTACATCTGTGGATATCACGATAGGTAGAGGCCATCTTTCCAGAACCTGTTGCTCATGGAAGGCACATGAAGTTTTGCTAAAGCCTTCTTCCATACCCACATGTGTCCTTGCCATTCCCTGCGGTGCCATTCACTTGAGGGAAGGACACATTTCACATCCTCACAACCATGAAGTAAGTGTTGAAAATAAGATTATACTTGCAATTAGGGTTAGCAGTGTGGTTGTTTCATCAAGAACAGGGAGTTCCTTATCTGTAAGTTTATTTGGAAATTAGTCATATTGCTAGGGAAAGTCAAAAGAAAATAATGAGTCAAATGTGTGTTAGACATTGCATTACAGAATGAGAAAAAATGTTATACAAAGGAGAATAAAAGAAGCATATGGTCAGGTATACCTGTGATTTAATTCTGTGTCTTTTTTGGGTCATCTCACTGAAATCCTGGAATTGAGGGCACTGTCCTCCCTCATACACTTCCCCTAAGCGTTACACCTCAGCACCTCACTTGAAGAAGGGCTTGAATAGCCAAAAAGTAGTCGTTTTCCCCCCTTCCATACTGTATCAGTTGTTTTGATGAAAGGCATTATCTTTAGTGCAAAGTACAAACTTTACCTTGCCTAAATACTTAACCCACCGGGAATGCAGTGATGCCACTACTCGGCCTCTGAGCTTGCCCTCTTAGTCACTGTGTCTTAATTTTCACTGGAATGACTTTGGCTGTCCTTGGATTGTATCTGTGGAGTGAGCTGCTGAGAAGCCGCCCTTCCTTTGGAGCAGCTTCTGTTCTGAGCTCTGCTCCCTCACTTTCTCTTTTGTTCCTTTTGTCATCCTTCTTTTCAACTTCCTTCCTAGATCTTTTTCAATAGGAAAGCTGCCTGGGGACCTGTACTAAATAGAGATGTGAAGGATCAGTGTTTCCCTCTCCTGCTAGCTGCGGCTGGGCCCTGGGATATGATATGCAAATCTAGCAAGGGGTACACTCCCTCCTTCCTGCCTTCCTTCCTGTTTGGGGCCAGGATTTTCCCTTCTCCTTATCTGGCTGCTTTTCACTTGCATTTCACTTGTATCCTTTAATTAGCACATTCCTTCTAGCTTGGCAGCCTTTTTCCTGTTTACAGCATCTCCACAATTACTACTCAACTCTATAATACACTTCATGAGAAGTACTCATTGTAGATATGTGTGTTACTAGGCTTACCAATTCTAGCTCACTGGGAACTTTGAGTATAAATTCTGTATTACATATTAATAATGCAAATAGTAGCTTGGTGCTGAAAATACTTCCTAAATGGCCATCCTTTTTACTGTGTTTGGGGGTACTGCTGTATGTGAGTGGGTATTTCCAAGAAAAAGAATAATGCCCAAATATATCAGATGAAAAGACTTACAAATTAAATATATTGAAAATGAAATTAATCATTTTGTAAAGAGGAGTAAGTGAGGACGCAGCTTCTTGAAGGCATAATTTTTTTCATGGTATTTCTCATGAGGAAGAGGAAAGGGGTTATGATTCAATGCATTAAAAGTCTGCAAATAATGGTGAGATGAAAGGAAGGAACAGAAATAAGGGTAATGCTTTCCCCACGAGGGCAGTGTGTCCACCTAGCCAGGCCAGATGTGCAGTGTGACAGTTCTTTCCAATAAAGGAGCCTGTGCAACATTAGTTGATGTGCTGCTCCAAAATCTTCTCATTTAACAAGTTATAGCATCAAGCAGTGGACACATGACATACCTTGTGTACTGAATTTTAAAATACTTTTGGATGGAAGATTGTGGAAGACGGTTTTATACTTCTTAAATGATATATCGAGATTTTGAAGAGGTCTTAATAAAGTCTCTAAAGTCTTTATGTGGGAGCTAGAAAATCAGAAAACTAAAGTATGCCTAGAAGAGTGGAGTCCTTTTGAAAGTAAATTTGATCTGTGATTATGTAAGTTGACAAATACATTACTTAAAATGTCCAGAAATACATTCAAAATGCGAGGTGCCTTTCTACTCTGTAATACTTTGCACAGATCATAACAAAGTGAATAAAAGCTCAGTGTGTGTCCTAAGCAAGAGCAGAATTTGGCTCATGTTACTTCTACAACACAGTGTTAGTTGTATATATCAATAACAGTGGGAGAATATGAGACTGTCACTGCAGGGTTGAGCTGTGATTTCCATACAGCACTATGAGAGATCCTGGGTTTAGGAACTGTGTTGGAGCCATGAATGTCAAAAGAGACAATTGAGGCTTGTAGGCTGAGGTAGGTTTTTGTTATATGATCTGATCTAAAGATCCAAAGTTTACCTGTTGTTTCCTCTTAACATCAATCACTCTTATGAAAGATACTACTTTTTTCCTACAAACCTTTCCTGTTACATGTATCTCTCTAAGTGTAAAAGACATACATTCTTATGTCAAATGTATGATAAGCAGAGATTGTAGTGAAGTGGCTAGAATTGTGCTAGACAGTGGCATGCAGATACATACTAAAAGGCTGAAACTGAATTTTACAGATTTAATTTTGAGGTGACACTCATAGCTAGAAAAGAGATCAAGGTTTTCTTTTCCTCATTCTGAAAATCAGAATACTTAGTCTGGTAATCCAGTCTTTCTTTTTGTGAAACAGAGACCACAACATTTCAATTCCAATTCTTTCATTAAGGCCAATGATTTAAGGCTGAATTAAAACATAATCTTTTGGAAAGATATATGCTCTGGATATAAGAGTGCAAATACAGGAGAATTTATCCATGTCCTTCAAAACTTTTCCAGAACTGCCTCTGCTAACATGATCATCCACTCAGTATATCTTGAGTCTGGGATTTTTGATAAAATAGATTGCAACCAATTGATTTAAACTTTGTTTTTCATGTGACTAGAATTTTTAGCAAAATGTTTTTTAATGGCTTCAACCTGCACTTGCAATTCCATCTCTATACTCTAACTAATATGCTTGTATGCCCCATATGTTAGTCTTGCTGTGCTGCACATCCCTTGAGAAGCCCAGATCTTCGTGCATTGCCAACTAAATGTGAGACAGAAATATCTGAAGATGTTGGATTTCAAGCATGCTGTGTGTACTGTAGCTTGACACAGATCACTGGTTGGACTTGTGTTAATTTTGGTGCTTTCTAATGCATGAAATGTTAACTGAAAAATGTTATCATATGAATTTTTGTCCTTTTATGGACAGAATGAAGGACCTGAAATATGAAGTTTTCGCAGCTCAGTAGAAGGTCATACTTGCTTGCTGAGTGAATGAGAGTCAGATAGATTCACCTCCTATTTCTGAAGAAAAATAATTTGAGACTTTAAGCATAATAAACAGAGCTCTAAGAGATAAGAGTAACTTAATAATCATTGAAAGCTTTGAGGAAAAAATGTGTCAATGAGGCAATTAAAGTAGGAAATGATCATGTGGTTCCTGATGATGGAGAACAATGACAGAAAAATATAACATATCTGCAGAGAATTTTTGTTCTGGATTTTGAAAGTTGAAGACGTGTTTTCAATCTGCCAGAAGGAAAGACAGGAAAATGAAAAAGCGTCATTTGTTTCCATTATGCAGCCTTAGAGTATATTAGCTCCCACAGATATGGAAGATCATCTATAGCAGTGTAGACGTGAGCTGCATCTTATATGGGAAAGAAAAATAATTATGGTAATAGTTATGTCCTTGCTTTACTGAGCAGCCAGGAATGACATGGGAGACCAACACAGATGTCAGGTTTGTAGAGTTCAGCTGTGATCCATTTTAGTTAGAGTAAAAGTAATTATGGAAGAGAAGAGTAGTGAGCACTGGGGAGTAGAGAGGACAGTGATTTTTCTTAGTTTGTCAGCACACAGAATAGTTACAGATGTACTGGACTGTAATAGGTTTGGCTGAGGTGGTTAACTTTCTTCATAGCGGCCCCTATGGCGCTGTGTTTTGGAATTGTGACTAAAATAGTGTTAGAAACATATCCATGTTTTGGCTATTGCTGAGCAGTGCTGAAACAGCCCCAAGTCTATCTCTTTTTCACACTCTGCCCTCTCCGAGTGAGTAGGCTGGGAGGGGACACAGCTGGGACATCTGACCCAAATCAGCCAAAGGGATATTACATACCATATAACATCTTTCTCAACAAAAGGAATTCCTGTTTTGGGGGAGGGGTCAGGGTATGGTTAGTAAATGGTCTTTATCTCAACCCACAGGTTTTCTTGCATTTGCTCTTCCTGCTCTCTTCCTCATCCCATTGCTGTGGTGGTTGTGGGTGGATGCTTCATTTCTGGCTGGGATCCACGCACTGCATGGCAGTTATTGCAGAGGTGAACAGACCATAGCATTCTGTGCTCTCTGGTGGCTGTGATCTGATTCCCTTATTAAGTATATAGCCATTCTGTGTGTTTAAACCCTGAGTCACTGAGGGACATTTTCAGTCAACCAGAACACCAGGAAAAATACTGTGCAGTTAAATGTCAGTGCTTAATGCTTCAGGATATACATTTGCCTGTGTGAGTCATCCAGTTAACATCCTTTTTCTTCCAGTGGAGTTGAATGAAACACAGACATGTTTTTCCAGAACAGGTGCTTTTATCAGATAGACTGAATTAATAATAATTCAATAATAAGTACATCCTTCATTTTAACTGCCTGCAGCACTTAGAATTTCCTGTCAAGGTGATGCCACAACTGAACGCCTCTTCCTCACATTATTTCTCTCAATGTATCCACACCACCAAAAAAGTGCAGTTTAGTCTTTGAGGATCTTTTCTTCGCAGGAGGAAATGGTCATAAATGTGTGACCCGAGGAAGAGCAGGAAGAACAAGAGCATTTTGTGCCACAGCCAGTTAGCTGAGATGGCTGGTGAAGGACAGTCCACAAGCTGGAAGGGTTATTCCTAGTGTAGAAATGAGGCTCAGAAGTCCTAACACAATCAACTAAAATTCAGATGGAAAGTAAATAGTGCAAGACTGAGAATGTAGTACAGGATTATTGAGAAGATCAGCATGATTTCATCTCCAGTTTGCAATTTGTAAACTTTTTTTTTTATTGATTGATTTTTCTTCCCTTGGTGACTATCTTGCCATGTACAGCCAATTAAAAGGAGTCTAAAACTTGGAATCAACACTGTAAAATATAAAGGTAAGTTTGAACCTCATCAGTCATGAACATTTCTAAAACTAAAATTTTCCTGTGATGCTGAACAGGTAGCATCACCTGGCACTCTGCTGGTAACTTTTGTGGAGAGGAAATGCATGATGTATGGTTATGCTATTTTCAGTAGTTGATACGGTAGTGAATAGAAAGCGATGGCAGAGATGGGCCTGTTGCATTAAGACTGTAGAAATTTAGCAGAAAATAAACCCTCTTGCATTCCACCTTGTCCTCAGAGATCAGAGGGGTTGGGTGTGGTGATTTCTGATTATAATCAATTAGGCACTATAAATTTCTACAGGGTCTTATATTGCTCCTATGAAAACATAGATAATTATCTTGGAAACAGTTGTGATCATCTTACTATTCTTTTTTTTCTAGAATGCCTTTGAATGACTTACTGGACTAGCACAAAATGATCTGCAGTAAGGATGGTAATGAGGAATATGCAGACAACGGAATTTTTTTTTTACTTAGTTCAGTAGGAAATTTTAATATTGCCCTAGAGTACTGCTGAAGATGATTTTAATCCAGAATTCTTTGTTCACAGTGATTTTTTGGTGTAAATATGTTCGTTCTACCAGCAGTAGTGGAAATGCTCTTTAGTAACAGAGCAAATATTTCACATATTATAATCTCTTTTTTACAAAAGTGCTTGCTATTAAAATACAATGATTATAAACAAAACCTAGAGGAAAAGTCCTTAGGAATGAAAGGGAAAAAAATCACTTTTTTAGGGAGCCAAAGGACTGAATAAATAATATGAAAATGTATTCTATTTCTTCATTTTCTGCAAGTCATCTACTTGCAGGCTTGTATAGAAAAATACTGGATCAAACCACTTTGAACTCAGTGGGAGTTTTTCCACTGAATGTCATGAGCTCTGTGTCGATGCTTGTGTCTTACAACTTGTATTAATATGCTGGACATGGGGAATCTGTTTCTCCACTGTTTTAATGCTGACAATGGAGAAATAGTGTTGTTTTTCTGCATTGTAGGTTACAGGACAGCCAATAGGTTTTACCTAGTTCTGTGTTGATGAGCGAACTAACATTTTTTGGTGACTTCTTTCAACCTGTGCAGAGACCAAGTATAAAGTTTGTCCTTCTAATGCCAGCACATGATAGTTTTGAGTGTTATTGGACAGATGCTAAAGACAGAACGACCTTAGTCATGGCAGTACTGGGCATCTGCCTATGACAGCAGATGTTACTATCCTCTTCCTAACTTTTTCTGATGGCATTAAAGACCAAGGACAAAAGGATTCTTAAAGACAGAATTTACTTCTCAATACACGAAATAGTTTTCTTGGGGCATGTTTGAGACACATTAATAAGCAATTTCTTTAAAGAATATTCATCACTTCTTACCCATGCATTACCACATACAGTAAAAAAATTTAGGTCTGTTCGCTCAGTGATGGCAATGTTTCATGATTAAATTTCTCTGATGTTATTAAGGGCAAGGGATTTTCTCATTTCATTGGTTTCAATCAAGTAAAATTGCAGGAAGTATTCAGGGCCTCTTATGAGAGAACTTTCTCTCCTACCATTCTTCCCATGAACAACCAGTCTTTAGGCACTTCATTTTTTATATTTATACTTTTTCTTTTCCTCTTGGATGGAAGTATAATTGAGTTAAAACAAACTTTCACTGATAAGTACTTCATTTGCAATAAGCATAACTGTAATAATTTTGTCTGTCACTCAAGATGCTGCTACCTTAAAGCTATGTTTAAGAAAACTTGCTGTTCTTTTCCCTAGAATAATTGGAAATCACAGTTGGTTAAGCAACATTACAGAAGGTTATGGTTCTTATAAATAGGAAAATAGAAGCTAGAATTATCCAAAATAGTTGAAGAACGACCTCTGGATATCTTTTTCATGCAGAAGCCCATAGCTTGGGCAGGTGCACTCTGTGCGTTAGGAACTGGCTGGATGGCTGGGCCCAGAGGGTGGTGGTGAACGGTGCTGCATCCAGTTGGTGGCCAGTCACTAGCGGTGTCCCCCAGGGATCCGTGTTGGGCCTGGTTCTATTTCATATTTTTATTGATGATTTAGATGAGGGGATTGAGTCCACCATTAGCAAATTTGCAGATGACACTAAGTTGGGGGGAGTGTCGATCAGTTGGAAGGCAGAAGGACTGTGCAGAGGGACCTGGACAGACTGGAGAGTTGGGCTGATTCCAATGGGATGAGGTTCAACAAGGCCAAGTGCCGGGTCCTGCACTTTGGCCTCAACAACCCCCTGCAGCGCTACAGGCTGGGCACAGCGTGGCTGGAGTGCAGCCAGGCAGAAAGGGATCTGGGAGTCTCAACTGACAGGAAGCTGAACATGAGCCAGCAGTGTGCCCAGGTGGCCAAGAAGGCCAATAGCATCCTGGCCTGTATCAGGAACAGTGTGGCCAGCAGGTCCAGGGAAGTGATTCTTCCCCTGTACTCAGAGCTGGTGAGGCCGCACTTGGAGTACTGTGTCCAGCTCTGGGCCCCTCAGTTCAAGAAGGATTTCGAGGTGCTGGAGCAGGTCCAGAGAAGGGCAACAAGGCTGGTAAAGGGACCTGAACACAAGTCCTATGAGGAGGGGCTGAGGGAGCTCAGATTGCTTAGCCTAGAGAAGAGCAGGCTCAGGGGAGACCTCATCACTCTCTACAACTACCTGAAAGGAGGTTGTAGCCAGGTGGGCGTCGGTCTCTTCTCCCAGGCAACTATCATAAGACAAGAGGGCATGGTCTTAAGCTGTGCCAAGGGAGGTTTAGGTTGGATGTTAGGAAGAAATTCTTTACAGAGAAGGTAATCAGACACTGGAATGGGCTGCCCAGGGAAGTGGTGGATTCTCCATCTCTGGAGATTTTTAAGATGAGACTGGATGTGGCACTTAGTGCCATGGTCTAGTAACTATGGTGGTAGTGGATCACGGGTTGGATGATCTCAGAGGTCTTTTCCAACCTGCCTGATTCTATGATTCTAAGCACATTTTTCCATAACAGTGTTTGAGAAATTGGCATCTGTCTGTCAGTCATATGAGACAGTCTAATGGAAGTCAGTTAATTCCGATTAACAGTTCAGATATGTTTGAAACACTGATGTGTAGCTTGTTTGGGTTTATGACAGATGAACAGATTGTACGTTCCAAGTCATT
This sequence comes from Cephalopterus ornatus, assembly GCA_013396775.1. NCBI lineage: Eukaryota > Metazoa > Chordata > Aves > Passeriformes > Cotingidae > Cephalopterus > Cephalopterus ornatus. The sequence goes on from VZRE01007907.1 coordinate 399,923, forward strand.
TGGCTGTAGCTTGACTCTGGGCTTGTTCACTGCAGAAAACAGGGTGTAACATTAGGGCAACTTGTAGGAAACAAGAACAAAGGGTGTGAGCTTTTTGTTGTTGTTGCATCATATTCCTGCAAAATGGTGTTGTAAGTCTCAAAGGACAGGGAGAATACAAAGAAAACTGGGATACAGATCTGTAGAGTAGGATCAAACAATTTCTATTAAATGCAGAGCTCTGGGTCACAGAGAGGCTAAGTGATTTGACCAAAGCCACAGAAGAAGTATGCTGCAAGTCAAAGGTTTGAAAATTGGTGCTCAAATTCTCAGTTATTTTACCGTAAGAATTAGTGGGCATTACAGCCAAACAACACCATTGTTTGTGAGACAGTTTCTCACTCAGTCTTTATCACTCTCTTCCTGGATTTGCTATATCTTGTTTTATCTTCTTATGTGACACTGGAAAAAAAAAATCCAGGAAGGCAATAGTGAGTGTATTTTTACTGATGTGCCACAGTTTCTGAAAGCCCTATTTGTATGTTATGTATTCTACATTTGGCACCACTAGAATAATGATTTGTGACTGAGTGTATAGCCAAGGGCCTGTCCTAATTTGCATTGTTACAGTTTTAACTAATACAATAATATCCCTGCAGGTCATTTGCAACCTGCATAATCTATTTGCTGAAGCAATGTCATATAAATTAGAATTGTGAGATGATGATTGTAAATTATTAAGTTAGCATGTCTTAAGAAGTTACCACCCTTGAGCTGAGATGCAGTAACTGATTGCTGCACGCCTCTCTTTCATGACAGGTAAACTCTAGCTAATTTAATGCTAATTTAAGTCACTATGCAGTGCCTGATTGTCTGACCATACTTTAAAAACAGTGCTTTTAAATGCTTAGTGGTCTTGGTTTTTTTCACCATGAAGTCTGAAGTTGCTCACAAGCTATCTAAAACTTATTCATCTTAACAGTGTCAATGCAAGGTCACACACTTGACTCAGATGTTTCAGAAAATGCATTCTGTTCAGGGATGTGTGTATGGTACTGGAGGCTACTGCTGGTTTTAGATTTTGTTTCCAGTGCAGGTGCATGGCAGCACACCAGCCAGCATGGTTGCTCTGGCATGAGCACTGAACACTCTGTCCTTGGGTACAGTGTGGCCTCTGTACCCTCTCTATTGCCTTTGAGTTTTCTGTGTTTACTGAAGTAAACAGTGTTAGATGTTGACATCTTTATACTCAGTAACTAACGTACAATTTTCTTGGAAGTCTTGTAAGTGTTGCTATTCCCTACTAAATGACTCTATGTAGATATAATTTTGGCACATTTTAGAAGGAAGGGCAAGGCACGAGCCAGAATGATCACTTAGTATTCCTTTATTCAATGTAGTCTTACATATTATTGGTTGACACAGGCACAATGTTTTCTTGGGTATCAGTGAAGCTCTTCATAGCCAGAGTTACCCTCAGAAGAAGGAGATTTTCAGAATGGGACAATAAACAGACATGTGCTGTTGGGGGAGATTTTGGGACAGGCTTCCAGAATACAGAGTGCAGACTGATAGTTGGGAAGTGCTCAGATCCTACAATGAGTGCTGCCAAAGTGGGGCTGCAGCTAGACAGTTTAAAAAGCTAGACAGAGATTGTATCTGGTGTATTTTTAGAAAATAATTATGCACATTCTTTTGAATATTTAAAATGATGGTGAAAAATGTATCATTCATCAGGCATGTTGGTTTAAAAAACCAAGACATGCTGTTAGAGCCTGAGAACAGAGACATCATATCGTTGTGAGTGATTCTCAGACGCTTGATTTCATTCATCCACCCACACAGTCTGAGATAAACATAAGAAAATTGTTCTACTTCAAGAAAGAAACTTAACTGGTTTGAGAAGCTGTCTTGGAGGTCAAGGACTTCTGTGATAGATCTACATTTTTATTTGATCAATTTGCTGATGTTTCTTAGAGTCCATATAAGAGTTGGTTGATTTTATGTTTTCATCTTCTCAGAGCAGAGAATTCACATTTTGACAAATGTATTCCTGTACGGTAAAAAAGGATGCTATCATGAAACTGCTGTCAGTACCAATTAATGTACTTTCTTTCTTGTGATAATGTTTAATTCATTCTAACCTTAAGAGACATTCCTGTTAAAAAGAAATGAGACTAAAAGACTTCAGCAAATGAATTGGGCCGAGGTAGAATATTTAATATTACAAAGAAAGCAACCAACTTCCTCCCTAATTATATTACATTTTCATCACTGCTCTAGAATAGATTCTTCACTGTTATAAATTGTATTAGTTCCATGTGAAATCTGCTTGAACTATGCTGATATGCATAGCTAAGGAACTGGTCCAGTACTGCAAGCACCTGTTGGGTCTCAGAAGTTGAATGGGCCTAATTGCTACAAGCATGGCATTAGCACAGGCATCTTCCAGTTATTTGTTGAATTGAGAAATCAAATTAGCCCAATAATATGATATGCAGACCGTTTAGCAACACTACTAGAAACATTTATTGTAGTTTTAGAATAATGTCTTTATTTGTGATGTTGGATGTGCTTTGTAGTGATGTGGCTGGTTGAGCTCCAAGTGCCTGACTCATGATAGTTTAGAATGAGACTTCATTCAAAAAAAATCTTACAGGTAGGAAATTTCTGGAAAATAATTTAGAAAACTCCCCAGACCTCACAGAGGTTATTGCTCAAGTAAAATATGCTCACCTGTATCACAACAGGAATTGTATGAGAACTGCATTTCTATAAAATAATCAGATTCTGCAACATGGCATTTACTGACAAACCAACAGTTGAATCTGGTTTACATTTTATCCTTAGTGTTCGGTGTTGAACCCGTTTTCTCCTTCCTGTGAAGGATAGTCTCCTCTGATTTGTCTGAGCCACAGCTGCTTTAGGTTATAATCTCCAGAAGAGATGTTGTCTTTTTAAAACCTATGGTCAGGTACCCTGTGCTATGTAACACAAACCACTGTACTTTTGTTAAAATCTTACTTGTTTGAGAATGAAGTTTCTGGTCTGCTAATGTAAATTCTTTTGCATTCCTGAATTCATGGCATCTGCAGAGTTCTTTCAACTGTCTTGCATGAAGACTGAAGAGTTCCTGAAAGCAGCATAAATCATGCAAGAATTTGCATTTTTCTTTTACTTGGTGCTGTTATGGAGGCTTATCGACTGATCCTAGAAGGGAAAAACTTATTTTTCCAGTGAGACTATCATTTGTGTGACAAAAATTGCCCTTATTTTCCTGAACAAGCCTTGTACTTTTGGCATTATTCACAGAAGACTATATGCAGTGTGCATACCTGTAACAGCATATACGAATATTTCAGAGAACCAGATATTTGTTTAAATTATTTTTGAGATACAATGTAAACTTGAGCAAATAGTTGTGTGATCTGGAACCAAAATTTTTCTCACAATTTTTAAGAAAGTTCCATATAGATTTGAATTAAGACTTTCTAGTTGAGGCCTTCTGTTAAAACAGAAGGAAATAAGTTACTATTCATCCCAACCTGCTCCTCCTGGAGTGGAAAATAGCACAGATTTCATTATGCACTTTCAATGACTCCAAGAGAAACAGCTCATAGTATTTGTCCACTGAAAATGAATACAGATGAATGTTTTCCTACATACATGCATTATTTTCCCACATGCATTTTTTTTCTACATAGTTATATTTGCCATTTATATGTGTTTTAGTTTTCTGAGAGAAAAAAAAAATATTTTTTTCTAAAAGTCATTACAGATAGCTTGTATAGGAGCCAGAAACTTTACATGCCAGAAGTATACAGAGAAGAGTATAATTTTGGAAAATACACAGTCGATGATGAATTGTTTTCCTTGTGTCACAGCAAAAGTTTGACAATGGAGGGATATTTCCTCATGGAAAAAGGGGAAGGGGGAAGACGGCTTTTAGATCTTGTCACATTTCCTTCTTTCAGTGATAGAAAATTGTTTAAATTCTTCCAGAATCTCTGTGGGTTTCTTATCACAACTGTTTTAGAGGTATCTGTTTATTCATTAGTTTTCTACTAAAGCTGCGTTCTGCAGTTTTTTGTTTGGAGCCTTCCTCCGTCATGGAGGGTGAGGAGGAGGAACAGAAAGTATTTGTTGTCAGGCTGGAATAATTATATTTCTGTTGTGATTATGTCTTAAGTACTGTAATCTTTTCATAGCAGTATTTTGCCATGTCTCGGTTTACTGAAGAAAGCAAGTCAGTAAGTAAAGTAAACCGGCCCTGTGTGGGCTTGGTGCGGGGGGCTCCCTGGGGGCTCAGGGCACGGACAGGCAGCCAGGACTTGCTGGTGCCCACTGGGCACAGACAAGAAACTCTACCACCTTTGTGCTCTGACTGCCCCAGGGAGGCCTGTGACAGCCTCAGGGGTTCCTGGTGGCTGTCCTGATGAGGGCCCTTCCCGGAAAGCCCCCACTCCACAGGGCAGGTGACTTTTCTCAGCTCACTACGAGACAGAAGCTGACTCGGAGCTTTTCAGCCCCCAAGTTACAAGCGTTTGGAGAATGTGAATGCTATCAGGGCACACAAAAAGCACACCAGCTGTGCTGGCTTTAATTTTGAATTTGGGGCCTGATAAGTTTAGTGCTGGGTGCCATCCTGTCCTGGAACAGTCACGTATGTTTGAGGGCATAGACGTGGCAGCCCTGCACTGCTGCCACTGGCTCCCATTGCCTGTCAGGGCCCAGGTGAGCTGTTCCCTACAGTAGCCACTCTTTCGCTGTCAGTGCTGTGGGCGTTGAGAGGCAACATCACCCCTGCCAAGGCAGGCTGTGGTGTAGAGATAGCAAATGTCCTGCAGCAAGGGGGTGAGGTGGGCTGTGCAGCCTCTCAGTGCTAGTTTGTGTATCAAAGAATATCACAGAATTGTTGAGGTTGAAAGGGGCCTCTGGGCAGTCATCTAACCTCCATCTAGTCCAACCTCCCTGCCAAAGCAGGGTCACCTACAGCAGGTTATGCAGGATCGTGTCCAGGTGAGTTTTGAATGTCTCCAGAGACGGTGACTCCACAACCTCCCTGGGCAGCCTGTTCCAGTGTTCTGCCATCCTCAATGTAAAGAAGTTCTTCCTCATGTTGAGGTGAAACTTCTTGTGTTTTAGTTTATCGTCCTTGCTCTTCATCCTGTTGCTGTGAAAGAGTCTGGCACCATCTGCTTGGCACCGACCTTTGAGATATTTACTCCTCTCAGTCTTCTCTTATCTAGATTAAACAGGTCCAGCTTCTGCAGTATTTCCTCATAAGATAGATGCTCCAGACCCTTAATTATCTTTATGGCACTCTGCTGGACCCTCTCCAGTTGCTCCTTGTCTTTTTTGTACTGTTTGGTTGCTCTTGTCTCCAGTTCTTCAGGGGTTTCCCTTCCTGATTTGTAGTTGAGCTTTTAAAAGCGCTCTTGTGCTTAATAGGTTTTGGACTGCTGAGATTTTCTTCCCCCCTCTTTGTGTTTCCCACTTTTGTGTTTTCTTTGTGATGAGTTTGCCATGTAATGGCATTTAATGGTCATGCAGTAATTTGCAGACAGAACATGCACCAGAGAAGTGTGTTGGAACTACTGGCTAATTTCACAGCATCATGCAGCCAAGACAGAAGACGTGAAATAATACATGGCCCCTTAAGTGGAATAACATGACCAACGCTGTGCCTGCAGCTGCACGTACAGCACTACACCATCAACACGTAGCACAGGGAAGTGTAAAGCCAGGAATCCTATTTCAGTTGTGGATTTTATGCTTCTGTTATTTTTCAAATAACATTAAGGGGTTTTTCTTTTTAAGTGTAAACCTTTTGGATACAGTCAAAGAATAAAAATAATTCCTTTGTATGCCAAACCGCTGCTGAGGTGCTTTGTGGCATTGATGTTATGTTCAACATATTTATGATTCAGTTCTGCATTTCCAATCTTCACAAGGCTGTTATAACACTTAACTAATTAATGTCTATGCATTGTTTGATGTCCTTGAGCAAATAAAAATACAAAACTACAGATATACAGGCAAATAATAGTGTTTCAGGCCTGTTCAACTCTGGTTTTAGCCTGTAGTCACAAAACTGAATTGCCAAAGTGAGAAGCAGGAAAGAAGCTTTGTGAGAAGCTGCAGTGAGGAAAGGATCTCCATAAGCATCACCTTTTTGTTTTCTCACTACTGGTGAAATGCTCCTTTATTTAACTTCCCAAATTTGAGACAAAAAGATAGAAACAAAAGTAGTTGTTATTCCAATAATGAGATGATACCAGAAGAAAAAAAAAGTTTGTTCCCCAAATAATAATTCTCAGCATAGTCTGGCTGGCAATTTTTGTGTGGGCTACAAAATAAAGAATCAATATTTTCCAAGTTTCATTGTTCCATTAATTGCTACTGTACTAGGGCAGAGCTTCTTCCAGCTTGTCTTTGGGATTATGATTTACATTTCGTACCTATGTTGCAATGTAATCACAATAAGATACAATAAACTAAAAAATTTCATATTTTGAGTTAGCCAATGTGTCTGCAGACTCAACAACTGTCACAATTCTACTATTTGAATGTTAGAATTTTTACTACCTAGTTCATGGTTGGCTCATTGAATCAAAAAATAGCAACAACAAGAAAGAAAGATTTGGGCTGATTTCGAATTAATTTTGACAGATTTATAATCTGCTTTCAGGGATTCCAAAAGTAAAGACAGAAGCTCCTTTTGGAGGGTAAATAATTACTTCAAAATAATTTGCTGAGCTATAATTAGGCTAAATATTTTTTCCTTATGAAAATGAAGGGGATGTTCAGGCTTAGATTTTTATTGATTCATATAAGTAGCATTTTTGCTTTTGGATAATTCTGAAACTGATAATACCTAAGCTCAATTATTGTGCAGTTAGTTAAAATGGATTTTTTTTTTCAAAATGTGTGGCTTTATGCTAAACCTCTGGTGAAGACCTTATTGTTAAATATCATCTCTTTTTTCAAGCAAACACATGAAGTGGCATGAGAGTATGTTACTATCATGCACACAGATCTGGCAAAGAGAAGCCTGAATAAGTAAATATCAGTGAACTTTATTTTGTAGTAGTCTTTTTGTATGTCTTGGAATGGATTTCTCAGATTTGTATAAATAAGGCTCTTTAAATAATGGCTTTTATCTAGAAATTCAATCATTATTTTTTGTTTTAACTAAAACATCCCTGCTTCTATCTGCCCACATGCTGGTACTAACAGAGTCCTCGTAAAGCCTGGTCAGCTTTCCTGCCCTTTGCTGTTGTTGTCCAGTCTTAAGGAAGTATTGTGGTATAAAGAGATCATCTTTCAGTTATCAGGACCGAGTGTGCTTCACTTGTTTCTCACTTTAACATGTTTCCTCTGGTAAAAGACTTCTGCATTCCTTTCATTAAATATTGTCAAGTATTACTCAGTGACACGTTTAACAATAAGCAATATGTGAAAATGTTACCCCACACAGTTGTAATTGTTTTCTTCCCATCTCATGCTCAGATCCTGGGCCTGCTGCTGACCTTTCTGCATTACTAATCCTAAAAATGGCCAGATTTTGTATGAAAATCATATGCATATTCAATAAAAAAATAAGTTTAAAGTTAACACTGCCTTTCTTACTGTAGTTCCATTTAAGGGACTTTAGACATGATAAGCCACAACTAGTTATAACTAGAATAGTTATAGCAATAGCACTACTAAAGCAAATGGATGAACCATTCATGGGGCTTGGGTTGCAGGGTGGCTTACTGAAGCAGGTAAGAAACAGCAGCAGTCACGTGTGAGCCACCCTTTTGAGGTTAGTGAGAAAGCTCAGCTGAAAAGTTCTGTGTAAGTGCTTTAGTAAGTGGGGCCTCTTTCTCAAGTAAGAACAAAGCATGGAGATTTATTTCTCCATTTCCATGTGACTGACTTGTTTGTGCATAGTTGATCTGAAAGTTTTTGACAATCTGAAACTTTTTACTCATAAAGCCGCAGGAGGGAATAATTATGTGTTCAAGGTGTCAGTACTCATTCATTTATTCATTCCTACAACAGGACAGTTGAAAGGATGATATCCATGGGTAGATGCTGACCAGGTGAGAAGTTGTCAGTGGATGTACTCCAGTTTTTATGCAGCCACCTTTGCAAGGCAAGGCAAGGCATATGATTTATGTAGCACCAGTTGTCCTGCAGATAAAGGTGTCCTTCATTACTAAGACACAGATTTTTTGAATTGGTGAGTGTGGCTTAGAGCCACGGACCTGAGATCCACAGACAGGTGAAGCTTCAGCTTCCTGGGGCTGAATTCAGCCCTGCATTTACATGCAGAGGCAAAAACCACTGCTGGCCCTCGATTGCTGCACTGACACCTTTAAGAGCATACCAGCAGGTGCTAATGGGCAGGTACTGTGCCTGGATTGCTGCTTAGAACTGATGAGTGAATGTGTAATAATTTTAAAAATAAAACTTTAACTTTACCTAAATTCCATTTCAACCTGTATATTGTAACACCTTTGAGCTGCTGGTGGAAGAAATTAAGCATCATTGGCCTTAACTGGTATTTTGCCAGATTCTCGCCTCCATACTCTACCCTATCCACAAACTATTAATAGGTGGTAATTAAGAAGCAAGTTATCTGTTTAAACTTAGTTTTGAATACATCATTTCCTGTAGTTTTGCATTCTATTTTATTTCTCTTTACTTAATTCAGTCATTTTTGCAATGTTTGTTACTCTTCATTCTCCTGCTTATCTTCTTTGTTAAAAATCATGGACATGTAATTTGAGGTTTGGTGATGTAGTTTGAGAAACAGATTTAAAAATCTAAATTTTATGCTAAGGGATACTTTTCATATATTTGGTTTCAATGTCTTACACAATCTGTACAACAGATTTAAATGATCCATCAAATAGCTCAATAGATTCTTGGGTGCAGTGCTACCACAGTGAGTGTAAAATGTCAAAAAAATAAAACATTGAAGTTTAAGAGAAGTGCTTCATTTGTGGCTAGTAAGAGCCTTACCAGTGAAAAGGGGCAGCATCACCAAGGAGGTGATGTTACTGATTGTCCATGGGAAAACAGCTGGACTCAGTCTGGAAAGACTGATCACAAAGGCTAGATCATGATTCAGACTTTAAAAATGTTTTGCATTTTCATTAGGATTGACAAAAAACCAAAACAAAACAGTGGAAGTATTTGATATTTGAAAGCTCAATATTTTAAATTCCTGTTATATGACCTAAAGGTTACAATTTTACAGTTTCACACAGCTGATTTATATTTTAGATGTGCCAAAAGTAGCACAGTGTGTAAAATACTTAAAAAATACATTTTAACTGTAACCTAAATAGGAATTATTGGAACAAATTACTCTTTTCTGCCATAACATGTACAAAAGAGAATTATTTCCACATTGGTGAAAAAAGGTGTGAATGTATTTTGTTTGTTCTCATACGGCTCTCATAACAAAAGCTAACAATGAAAACTTATATAGCATGATTTTAGAATTTTTGTTTTAAATCCTTACTGTATCGTGAAAGACTGTTTAGGGTTTTGCAATTACTTTGTAGTTTTGCCTCATTCTATGCATGAAAATATAATAGTTTAAAGGATAAGTTTTCACATGCATCCAAATCAGATGAGAAACAAGTTGTAAATGAAAGGGAAATGTATTTTTAAATAATAACCAGAATATTCAATTTTAAAAGTCATAATTCTTCAAGGAAGTATGTATTTTGACATATAGGTTTTAGCCATGATGTTTGGATAAAACCATAAGGAAGATAGTCAGTGTCATCAACTGTAGGAGAAGTGCAACAGTAGATTTGAATAACCTCGTGTGTTTTGGTTCATATTTCTGATACAATTTTGCACTTTCTTTAGTTATGTGATGATTATAACAGAGCTTCCTGGTGTAAAATTGGAGTTTTCATTTGGAGGTGAGGTGAGGAATTTGCTAGGATCCACTAAGTGTTGTTGTGATGACCAAAAACAAGTGTGTTCCTTGCTGTCACCCTGCATTTTGTCAGGTGTAGAAAAAGCCAGTAGAAATGCCAGCTGCTGCTGATTGCTTGCTGCAATCACTGTTTTTCTATCTGGTTTCCTTTTCTTGGGTGCATGCAAAGACCTTGTTTGCACAAAATGAAAAAAAGCTCTTGAAGTAAGGAGTATGAATACTGTAAATAAGGATTTGCAGAGAGCAAATCTATGTATTTGAAAAAAATAGCATGAAGCACTAGGAGAGTATTGTGATTCAAAGGGATATTTTGTAAATATTTCACTAGTTTTGTAAATCCAACACAGCCATCTCAGCCATCTTTCTTGCTTGAAATATATAACATAAGACCATTGTAATTTTCTCAGTGAATGTAGTGTATTTTGGGACTTTGAAATATAGAGGTTATGTTCCTAAAGTTTCTGAAATCATGAACCAAGGTTATGAAAACAATTGACTTAACTTAAAAAATTTAAGATAAAGAAAATTAAATTAAAGCATCAGCTTTCCAGGGTACACTACTGCTAATTACTTTCCTGGTCTTGCATATATAAGGGAGGATGATGCAACTTTTCCTATAAAGAAAATTTGATACTTGTTCATAGGCAAAAGTGTCACTTTCACATGGAAAAGTACATTAAATGGCACTTTTTAAATGATAGTGTACCATTTAAGTGCTGGGAAAACACACACATTTTTGATAAATGCAAACTTTCAGTGCCTTTCAGGATATCTAAAGTTAGGGAGGAAAGTGAAACAAAATTGCATGTTATTTTTAAAAATGTTTACTCAGCTTTCAAGTTTCACTAGTCAGGCTATTTAATGATATCACATCTACTGTCTGGGTTTTCTTTTAAGAAAAAATCTTCTGGCTTTTGATTTTATTATTTAATATTAAGCGGGATATTTGTGATGAAGAGCTTAGGTTAAGAATCAAGCAAACCAAAGTTTCCAGACCTTTAATGGCAAGGATTTGTTTTGTCTGAAATGTATAGTATTTTAAGCACGAGGAATTAGATCACCCAATTTCAGTGCTTACAGAAATTTTAATTCAAGTTCAATTTATGAACTTTCTTCTTACCTGATTGTTGTTTTGTGTTACTTATCTGGTGCCGCTAAAGTCACTGCCAGTTTACATTACAATAAGTGCACATGTTGTGCTTTTATTCATGTTGCAAGCTTCAAAAAAAACCCATGTATGGTTTAGACAAAGACAAATGTACAGGGAGTGGATCATTTTGTTTCACACCTCTTTGTATAAAAGTATACCCTTTATCAATTAATAGTTGGTAAGAGTATGTTTCTGAGAAGTTGACAGATTCTGTTCCTGACTGTTAGATTTAGTTCATCTGCTAGAGGTGGGGAAAGCCCTGTTCATTACAGAAATGCTCTTAGGAGGTTTCTTTGCTGCAGAGTTTGTGGAAGGGCAAAGGTGACGGAGCGAGGAGAAAATTCTTTTGCTAACACAAGTATTTCCTGTAGACAGCAATTACATACAGGTCTGTGAACTTTAGTTAGCTACCCACAAGCATTTGAACTGTGAGCTCAATGTAGTGTTTGTATAACCTTCTTTTATTTCCAAGATATCTAGTAGAGACTTTTCAAAATTAAATACTTCCCCCCCCC